>ML809933.1:102683-116932 GCA_009831015.1 Picea engelmannii
CTCAAAATCATCAGAAAGAATCATCCTGAAAACCAGATAATTGGGGATATAAATGAAGGAGTTCAGACTAGAAGGAAATTGATTAAGGACACAAAACAATCTCATGTTGCCTTTGTATCTATGATTGAACCTACAAATTTTGAGGAAGCTAGTAAGGAAGAAGATTGGATTAGAGCAATGAATGAAGAGCTGGATCAGATTGAGAAGAAAAATACTTGGGAACTTGTTCCTAGACCTGAAAATAAGAATGTCATAGGCTCCAAATGGGTATTCAAGAATAAAATGAATGAAAAAGGACAAGTTGTTAGAAACAAAGCCAAATTGGTCTGTAAAGGATATGCACAAGTGGAAGGTCAGGATTTTGATGAAACTTTTGCACCAGTGGCAAGATTAGAAGCTATCAGAATATTTCTTGCTTACTCCTATCATAAGAATTTCAAAGTTTATCAGATGGATGTTAAGTTAGCATTTCTTAATGGAGATCTAGAGGAAGAAGTATTTATGGAGCAACCTGAAGGATTTCTATTGACAGACAATCCTAATTATGTTTTTAAACTGAAGAAGGCCTTATATGGACTAAAACAAGCACCACGAGCTTGGTATTCTAGACTGGACAAATTTCTACAAGAAAAAGGGTTCAAGAAAGGTATTGTTGACAGTAACCTTTACATTATGACAGAAGGTGTTGATTTACTAGTTGTTCTGTTTTATGTAGATGATATTATTTTTGGCTGTACTAATGAATCATCTGTCCAGTGGTTTGATAATTCTATGAAAACAAAATTTGAAATGTCCATGATAGGGAAACTGTCATACTTTCTTGGGTTACAAGTAAAACAAAGCTCTGCAGGAATTTTTATTTCTCAAGAAAAATATTTGAAAGAAATATTGAAGAAATTCCAGATGGAAGATTCCTCTACAGTCAGCACACCTATGGTGGTTGGTTGCAAGCTGAGCAAAGATGATATTTCACCTGATGTTGATCAAAGAACATATTGTTCAATGATAGGCAGTCTTCTGTACATCACAGCATCCCGTCCTGATATAATGCAAGCTGTTGGAATGGTAGGCCGTTTTCAGTCTGCTCCTAAACAAAGTCACTTGGTAGTTGTTAAAATAATCTTTAAATATCTGAAGGGAACAATGACATATGGACTGTGGTATCCTAGAAATCAGAATTTCCAGTTAACTGCCTATTCAGATGCAGACTGGGCTAACTGTGTTGATAAGAGAAAGAGCACCAGTGGAGGATCATTTTTTATGGGTGACTCATTAGTTGCATGGGTTAGTAAAAAGCAAGGATCCATTTCATTATCCACTACAGAGGCAGAATACATTGATTCTGCTACCTGCTGCACACAGATCTTATGGATGATACAAACTCTTGCAGATTTGAAGGTAACTTACACTGATCCTATTCGAATTCATTGTGATAACACCAGTGCCATAAGTGTATCCAAGAATCCTGTTCTTCATTCCAAGACTAAGAATATTCCTATAAAGTACCATTTCCTCAGAGAAAAAGTATCAAACAAAACTGTTCAACTGAACTATATACCCTCTATAGAACAAATTGCTGATATTTTCACTAAACCATTAGCTGCAACCCCTTTTGGATATCTTCGTCAAAAATTGGGGGTGATAATTTTTGGTGTTTAAAAAGGGTCACCAGGTCAGGGGGAGTTCTTATTGAATATCTGGTGGATTTCATAAATGCTTATAGATGACAGGGGGAGTATGTTCTGCACCAAGTTCAGTGAAAGAATGTTTCTTCTTTGACATTGATGTCAAAGGGGGAGAAAGGAATCGATGTCATAAATGTTTTTGGAATAGAGTCCATCCTGATTGAACGAATGTAGAGTTGAGTCTAAATGCAAGTGTTGCCATCAATGCCAAAGGGGGAGATTGTTGGCAAATTCAGTGAATAGAAAGTGAATGCTTTTCATTGATGACAATAGTGGAGATGGCAGAATAAGAGATTCAGACGTAAAAGCTCAGGAGGAACAGCATGGAAGAAGACGCGTGCAGAAAAGATTGAGATACAGGAGTTTGCAGAGGAGAAGGACGATGGTGACTGTTGGATCCCAGTCAAATTTCCTGAAAGGTTGATAGCCGTTAGATCTACAGAAGTCGTGCAGAGGTTAAGCGCAGGGGTTAAGTCCTACTGTGCAGAGGAGAAATCCTGGAGGAATAGGGATCATCCATTTGCAAGGACAGGTGGAAAAGGATTGGGCGCTGTCGGATTTTTTCCCATCGGGGAATCGGGAATCAGAGTTTCATGAGTCCCGTGTTCATTTACAACAAAAACTCTGAAATTGCGATATGCAATTTCGCGATTTGATCGCAGCCGTCGAGCTAGAAGTGATTTGGACCATTGAATCTCTGCATAGAGTGTGATTACTATTATGGTTGAGGAGATGACTCAGTGACCGTTGGATTCAAGCGCAAGACCCTATCATCGTCAGATCAAAGATAATCTGCATGCCCTTTTAAAATAAAAGGAGAAGTGGGAGTAATCGCGATGTGCAAATCGCGAAATCTAATCTGAGTCGTCGAGCTACAAGTGATCTGGACCGTTGATCTCCGTCATCGGAGAATCGGCGATCAGGAATTCTATGGGCATCTGCATGATGACATTTTAAATGCCGAAACCCCGATGCGAGACTTGACCTAGGTCATGTGCTGACAGACATATGGGCCTATAGCCAGCAGGGCTAGCATGTGGAAAGGAGCCATCAGGAATCAGATAATTGCGAGTCCGAAGGACTTGTGAATTTTGACATTGCAAATGCCGAAATCGCGATGGGGAAGTCCCAATTGGATCTGAACCGTTAGATCAAATATTGATCGGAGGGTCACCGTTCGTTCTCATAGTTAACGGCTGAGTATGAATTCTGTTAACGGACTCATGATGAATAATCAGTTAGCGTTTCAGATGACGATTCAGTTGTTTAGGCAGTTGTCGTTGGTTTTGCCGAAGGAGATGGGAAGTGGAATCTTCAAGGAAGGATGGATAAAAGAAAACAAGTGACACAGTATGGGGTGGTCATTCGATATGGAAAAAGAACGAAAGAGTAAGAAAGGAGAAAGGAGAAGGAGTTGAGGATGAAGTTTAATTGATGAACAGAATGAAATGCAATGCATATCAGAAACAGAGCAAATGACAGGCAGTGTAGAAGAAGAAGAAAAGAATGACAAAAGAACGTGATGCAAAACAGACCTGTTGAGGAAGAGAAGAATTGCAGAACAATTTGCAGAGCAGACTTGTTGAGGAAGAGAAGAATTGTGAAACAATTTGTTGAAGATCAGATTTACAAAACAACGTAAAATGGTATGAAGTGATTTATCTGAATAAGTTGTTTGTGGTTTTATTATTTAATTTTTATAGGGAGGTTGGGAGGTGCTCGGGAGGACCGTTGTCCTCAGAATTTCAAGTGGGTGCTTGAACACAGGAAGTTGTATCTTCCATCTGGTTGCAGCCAGAGAAACTAGGGTGGCAGGGTGGTGCTAGGGAGAACAGGTGTTCTCTGTTATACAGGTTGAAGCCTGTGTAACTGGAAGTTGGTGCTTCCATCCAGTTGGTGCTGGAATAATCAGGAAGTTGGTGCTTCCATCCAGTTGGTGCTGGAGTAAACAGGAAGTTGGTGCTTCCATCCAGCTGGTGCTGGAGTAAACAGGGAGTTGGTGCTTCCTTCTAGTGGGTGCTAGAGAAACCAGAGAGTTGGAGCTCTCAAACAAGTTGCAGCTTGTAAAACAAAGGTATCAGCCTCACATTGAGTTGGTGCTCATTTGTAAATGATGTACAGAACTGCAAAAGACTTCCTATCATTTCGAAGAAGAAGAGGTTTTCTCCCTTTATGGGTTTCCTCGTGAAAATATGTCTCTGTGTGTATTTCATGTGTGAGTGATGGTCTTTACTCTTACTATTCATATGTTGTATATTGATGATGATCACTAGAAATAATATTTATAATGTTTTAGCAGATTATAAAATTGTTTAAGCTTATAAACAACTGATTCACCCCCCCCTCTCAGTTGTTTTAGTATTTCCAATAGAGTGTTGACTCTGTCTGATAGTAATTAGGAGTTATCATAATAGGACTGAGCAGGTAATAGTTTAAAGTTTGATTTGATAGATTTAAGGAACAGGATGAGAGAGCTTAGGGAGCCGGTCCTTAAAAAGTTTCATTTTCATTGTAAGAGTAGATCGGGATGGATAACGTAGGATAGAACAAAGTAGAACAGAATAGCAGGAACACCATGTAATTTTTTTTTTCAATAATGAATAAAACAAACAGGAGATTGTCATATATTTGTGTTCATTTACTGTTTAAAGAAAAGTGTGTTGTATTATGTGTGATGTTCATATTTTCATTTTCATTTCCTATTGAGAGCGGAGAGAATGACTGTATGATTCTATAATGAAACTGGATAAGTTTGAGTTTTTTTCTATCGAACCATGTATGCAAGGTGTGCGTTTACTGGATCTTGAAACGATTTAGAGAGGGAGGTTCATAGGAGAACAAGGAGACTTGATATTCCAGGTGCAAGGAGTGCACAGAACTTAGAGTTGACTAAGTTCAAAGAAACAACAAAGAGGAATGCTAGGAGGGCGTGAGGTATTTTCTTTTCAAGAAAATCCCTTCGAATCTGAGTTATTCAAAATTATCGAACACAAGGTGTGTGTAGGTGTTGAAATATTTAAGGAGAAGAAGCTCAGGAGGGAGTGCATTTTCGTTCACAGAGATCCAGCTAAAGAAGGACTGAAGATTTAGTCCTTGACACTTAGAATATTTCCTAAGTCTGGAAAGAAAATTCGCAGAATCTCAAGGGGGAGACCACAGTAATCGTCTGATTTGAACACAGAGAGTCGATAGCTGTTGGATCTAGAAGAACGACGAGGAGTTGAATAGATGGTGGAAATACTTCAACAGGAAGTGTCAATATTATGATAGTTGTTAGATCTATGGAAGCAGCGCAAACCTTAGCACCTTGTGCCCAAAGGAGGATTTTTGCATTCGACGTTTGGAGGAATAAGGGTGAAGTTCCTTTGGACACACGTGTTACGAAATCTCGACGACCGTCAAATTTCATGGAAGACACCTGTCAAGTAGGGAAGAGATTGAGAGTTGGGGTACATGGTGAGTATTCGGTGTTTGGGAGAATCATTGAAAGAATCAAGACCATCCATCGTGGAGAGGACAAGTGGCGACAAGAACTGATCAACCGGGGGAGTAATGAGGAGAAGAGCGGAGGATTCGCAAGAAGGAAATCCACGAAATCATACATACCATCCCTTAGGAAGAATAAGATGGAGTATCTTGATCATTGGTCAAGGGGCAGCGGAGATCATCGATCTAGTGCGAAAGGATTTCAAAGTTTCGGCGTTCGAGGAACTGAAGGTGCAGAACCTTTGGTCTCACAAGTTGTGAAATCTCGAAGTGAGAAACCTTGACGCGCTCGAGGTTTTACCCTAGGTCACGGGACTGGTTCATATGGTGATCCACTAAGGGAGGCGTTAAAAGAATGTGGGGTCCTTTCGGAGTTAAGAACTTCGGGAGTTGAGAGGTAGGAGAGCATGTTCGCGGGTTTTCCAAACCGTGAATTTTGATAGCCCTTTTGGTGTAGACGCATGGTCGCGAGGCATGGTCATGTGAGGTAGGTGTTGAGAACCTTAAGCCCCCAATCGAGATTCGTGGATTCAAGTTGCAAAGGAATGGGATGCTTGACTGCAGAAGTCTCGATCTACAAAAAGGGCTTTTTGGTTTAGTGCGAGGTCACGACGAACAGTCGTATGGACCGAGATTTAAGCATAGGCTAATCGTCGTCAATCTCTTTTCAAAATTCAGTGGTTGAAGAGACAAGGATTTCTCCCTCAAGAAATATCGAATTAAGAAATGCGAAACACGACTTATGGGTAAGGCCATGGTCATAAGGACAATCACATGAAGGGGGAGCTCGCGCTTGATGTTGGAGTCTTCACACGCGAGTTCTAAACAATAGGATCTATGGATATAATTTACAGGGTTGTAGTGAGGACCCTAAAGAGTTGTTCCAGCTCAGAGTTAGAGGACGATCCAATGACCGGGAGGTCACAGACCCCACTGGGGTAGGGGGTTTGCATCAGGTGGTATCAGAGCCAAAGAAAAATATTTTAAGTTTTTTTGGAGAATGATAGACAAAATAATAAGAGAGGAAGGTTCGTATCCTTCATGGGAATTTAACTCTGTTGGGAGGTGATGCAGTGAAGTCATGCCGCCAAGAAAGCACAGAGAAAACACAGAGATGGAAGAAGAAATGAGGCGACTTAGAATGAGTTTGGATGCCATGGAAACAACACGGAGAAGGGTACTAGATACTGGCAATGTCAGTGAAGCTAAGAGTGAAGAAGAGGTCGAAGTTGGTGAAAATGTGGCAGAGGATGCTGCACAAGACCGCTTGATAAAAGCTATTTCAAAGATTGGGTCTAGAGCAAGGATAGAAGTACCTATGTACGAAGGTAATATGGAAGTTTAAGAATTGATAGATTGAATACACACTATGGATAAGCACTTCGATTATGAATATATCGAAGAGGAGAAAATGGTGAAGCATGTAGTGACGAGATTCAAGGGTCACGCAGCATTATGGTGGGATGAACTACAAGTTGAACACAGAAGAAATGGTAAGCAAAAAATTTAAAGATGGGATAGGATGGTAGCTAAGTTGAAAGATAAATTTATCCCAAAGGATTACCAGATCAATCTTTATAAGAGGTTGTAGAACCTGAAACAGAGAGGTTTATCAGTGAAGGAGTACACTGAAGAGTTCTATAGACTGAACATCAGGGCTAGACAGAAGGAGAATGAAGATGAAAAGACAGCCAGGTATATCAATGGGATGAGATATGAAATCCAAGAAGAGATCAGCATGATGTCTGTCAGTACAGTTGAGGATTCTTATCAAGTAGCCTTGAAAGCTGAGGAAAAATTAGCCATGAGGCAAAGTCAACGAGGCAGAGGCAAAAATTTGAGTCGAGGCAAAGGAACCAGCAAGGAGAAGTTCCAGAATTCAAAGCTGGAAGCTAATAAGAAATATAGCCACCAAGAGAAGGGCGGAATCTCTAAAGAAGGACAACATGGTGGATGAAGTTCTTTTTCCAGAGGTAGAGGAAGAAGAAGAACCAGAGGAGGCTTAGTTAAATGCTATACCTGTGGAAAGGAAGGGCACAAATCTTGGGATTGTCCCGACAGAAAAAGAGAAGGCAGAGAAGCACACATTCTCAAAGCATAGAATAATGTGGAAGCATAGGCCACAGAAGGAGGAAGAAACCTCATGATGAGGAAAATTATTCTCAAACCAGAGAAGGAACCAGAAGAACCAGTTTAGTAGACAAGCCTATTCAAAACTGCTTGCAAGACAAAAGGCAGGCTTTGCAAGGTGATCATAGACAGTGGGAGCACGGATAATATAGTATCCACAGAGATGGTGGAAAAGTTGGAGCTGAAGACAACTGCACATCCAAGGCCATACAAAGTATCATGGCTGTAGAATGGACGCCGAGTCATGGTAATTTAGCAATGCCAAGTTGATTTTAAAATAGGAGGTTAAAAACATGAAGTATTGTGTGATGTAATCCCTATGGATGTCTATCATATTTTATTAGGAAGACCGTGGCAATATGACCGAAAGGTTATTCATGATGGGATAAAGAATACCTATACCCTAGAAAAGAATGGTAGGACACATATGTTGTTACCCATAGTAGACAAGGAGAAGGCAGAAGCTAGTTCAAGCATACTTCTCATGAGTGGAAAGGAGCTCTTAAAGGAATTCAAGGAAGAGAGAGAGATGCAGTTTGTTGTTGTGAGGAAGCCTAGAGTGGTCCTTATAAATACTTATGTAGAAGATTTTCCTATAGAAATCCAAGAACTATTAGAGAACTTTGTTGATATAGTTGTAGATGAGTTACCACACTTATTGCCACCCATAAGGAGCATAAGCCATCACATTGACCTTATTCCAGGAGCTAGTTTGTCGAACAAAGAAGCTTATAGGTTGATACCTAGAGAGAATGAGGAAGTCAAGAATCAAGCCCAAGAGTTGTTGGATAAAGGTTTAGTCAGGGAAAGCCTAAGCTCATGTGCAGTACCGACTGTATTAAGCCCAAAGAAAGGTGGAGAATGGAGAATGTGCACAAATTCTCGAGCCATCAACAAGATAACCATTAGGTACATATTTCCTTTTCCAAGGGTGGATGCTTTGATGGACTGCCTGAGTGGTGCAAGCTATTTTTCCAAGATAGACTTAAAGAGTGGATACCATCAAATAAGAATGAGAGAAGGAGATGAATGGAAAACAACATTCAAGATTAATGAAGGATTATTTGAATGGTTGGTCATGTTGTTTGGGTTGACAAATGAACCAAGCACATTCATGAGACTAATGAATGAAGTGTTGAAATACTTCATTGGAAAAATTTTCATAGTATATCTAGATGATATACTAATCTTCAACAAAACAAAAGGAGAACACTTAAGACATTTAACCGCAATGATGGAAAGGTTACAGCGAGAGCAATTGATGATAAATATGAAGAAATGTTATTTTATGAAGAAGGAGCTCATACATTTTGGATTCATAATCTCTTCGAATGAATTGAAGATGGACCCAGAGAAGGTGAGAGGAAATATAGAATGGCCATCACCAAGTAGCCTGTTTGAAGTACGAAGTTTTCATGGGTTAGCGAGTTTTTATAGGAAATTTATTAGAAATTTCAGTGGCATATGTGAACCCATGTTGGATACTATGAAGAAGAAACACAAGTCCTTTAGTTGGAAAGAGGAAGCAGAGAAAGGTTTCAAAGTGTCAAAAGAGAAGATCACAAAGCAGCCAATTATGTTCTTACCATATTTTGGAAAAACATTTCAGGTCAGATGTGACACAAGTGGATTAGCTATTGGAGGAGTCTTGAGCCAGGACAACAAGCCAGTTGCTTATTTCAGTGAGAAACTAAATGACGCTAAGAAAAATTATTCCACGTATGACAAGGAATTTTATGCAGTGATTCAAGCTTTAAAAAAATGGAGACATTATTTAATTCCTAGAGAATTTGTCTTGTATAGTGATAATCATGCTTTGCAATTTATTACTAGGCAAGAAAAGTTGAATAAAAAACATGCAAAATGGGTAGAATTCATGTAGAATTTTACTTTTGTTATTAAACACATTGTTGGAACTGCTAACAGAGTTGCAGATGCTTTGAGCAGAAGAAGTTTGATTGTACAGGAATTCCAAGTGGAGACATTGGGGTTCAAACACCTCAAGGAGATGTATACAAAAGATGCAGATTTCAAGGGAGCGTATGAGGAATGCAAGAATCCTTTATTGGGAGACAGAAGCCCATGGAATGAATATTTAATTCAGGATGGATTACTATTCAAGGGGAGCCAATTATGTATTCCAAAGTGCTCGATGAGAGACAACATATTGAAAGAAAAACACAGTGGAGGTTTAGATGGACACTTTGGTCACGACAAGACATTTGCACAATTGAGAAATTCGTATTATTGGTCGAGCATGAGAGAAGAAGTGAAGAAGTTCATGAACAAATGCAAAGTTTGTCAGTATGCAAAGAGAAGACAGAAAGATACTGGTTTGTATCATCCATTGCCAATTCTAGAGAGGCCATGGGATGCAATCAAAATGGATTTTGTTTTGGGATTGCCTAGAACTCAGAGAGGAAGCGATTCCATATTTGTTGTGGTGGCCAGATTCTCGAAAATGGCACATTTCATACCATGCCAGAAGACAATAGATGCCACACACATCGCCAATTTGTTTTTTAGAGAAGTAGTGAGACTACATGGATTGCCCAGGAGCATAGTTTCAGACAGGGACACCAAATTTGTGTGACATTTTTGGAGGACTCTATGCAAAAGAACAGGGATAAACTTATCCTTTAGTTCAACATATCACCCTCAGACAGATGGACAAACTGAAGTCGTAAACAAAATTATGGGAAACCTATTGAAGAGTTTAGTCACTGAGCAAGGAAGACAATGGGATCAAATTCTGGCATAGGCAAAATTTGCATTCAACAATTCAGTGAACAGGAGCATAGGGAAGAGTCCATTCGAAATTGTGTATGGTATGTAGCCAAGATGGATTGCTGAATTAAGAGATTTGAGATAAGACGAGTTCAGAAGCGCTGGAGCAGAGGATTTTGCAGCAGAAATGCAAAAACTCCATGACAGAGTTAGAGAGAAGCTATAGGACAACAATAAGAAATACAAGAGCAAAGTTGACCAGAGAAGAAGAGAAATTCAATTTGAAGTTTGGGATGAAGTTTTATCTCATTTGAGAAGAGAGATATTCCCAAGGGGAACATACAACAAATTGAAGATGAAAAAGATTGGGCCATGCAGAATTCTCAGAAAATTCGCAGCCAATGCTTATGAGATTGAGTTGTCAGACAACGTTGGGATATCATTGATATTCAATGTTGCAGACCTATATCCTTACCAGAGGAATGAAGCAGGAGAGATAGATGATCAGAAAGAGATTCAGTGAGAAGAGCAATTGCCCACAACAGAAATACCTCAGATGGAGAAAATCATTGAACAGAGGGATGGAAAGAAAAATAGGAGGAAAACATATCCTGAGTACTTAGTGAAGTGGAAATATCATCCAAGGGAAGATGCAAGTTGGGTCACAGAACCTGATATTTTGAAGAATGGAATGACAGTGCAGGATCACATGGACAGGAGTCAATGAAATGTTTTAACCAGAGTAGTATGATGCAAGAGCATCGCCTTCACAGTCATCAACGCACACATGGAGGAGAGAAGAATGACATTTCAGTAAAGCCAAAAATTCAAATCGAGCATTAACTCATATTTTATTTGGGTTGTTGAGATATTTTGGTGAGCAAATTTTAAAATCGTAACTTGTTTCTAAAGTCTCTAAGGACTGTAATAAATTGCAGAGCTGGAGTGTTGACTCTATATAATAGTAATTAGAAGTTATTGTAATAGGACTGAGTAGGCAATAGTTTTAAGTCTGATTTGATAGATTTCAGGAACCGGACGAGAGAGCTCAGGGAACCGGTCCTTAAAAAATTTCATTTTCATTGTAAGAGTAGATCAAGATGGATAGCATAGGATAGAACAAAGTAGAACAGAATAGTAGGATCACCATGTAATTTTCATTTTTTAGTAATGAATAAAACATACAGGAGATTGTCATATATCTTTGTTCATTTACTGTTTAAAGAAAAGTGTGTTGTATTTTGTGTGATGTTCATATTTTCATTTTCATTTCCTGTTGAGAGTGCAGAGAATGATTGTATGATTCTATAACAAAACTAGATAAGTTTCAATTGTTTTCTACCAAACCGTGTATGCAAGGTGTGCATTCCCTAACGCAAGGTGTGCATTAACTGGATCTCAGAACAATTCAGAGAGGGAGGTTCAGAGGAGAAAAAGGAGACTTGATATTCTAGGTGCAAGGATTGCACAGAACTTAGAGCCGACTAAGTTCAAAGAAACAACAAAGAAGAACGCCAGGAGGGTGTGAGGTATTTTCTTTTCAAGAAAATCCCTTCGAATCTGATTTATTTGAAATCCTCGAACGCAAGGTGTGCATAGGAGTTCAAATCTTTAACGAGAAGAAGCTCAGGAGGGAGAGTGTTTTCGTTCACAGAGATCCAGCTGAAGAAGGACTGAAGATTTAGTCCTTGACATTTAGAATATTTCCTAGTTCTGGGAATAAAAGTCGCAGAAGCTCAAGGGGGAGACCACAGTAACCGTCATATCTGAATGTAGAGAGTCGATAGCCGTTGGATCTAGAAGAACGACGAGGAGTTGAACAGATGGTGTAAATACTTTGAGAGGAAGTGTCTATCTTTTAATAGCCATCAGATCTGTGGAAGTAGCACGAACCTTAGCACCTTGTGCCCAAAGGAGGATTTCGGCATTCGGCATCTGGAGGAACAAGAGTGAATTTCCTTTGGACTCACATGTTGCAAAATCCCAACGACTGTTAGATTTCATGGAAGACACCCATCAAGTAGGGAAGAGATCGAGAGTTGGGGCACATGGTGAGTAGTCGGTGTTTGGGAGAATCACCAAAAGAATCAAGACCATCCATCATGGAGAGGATAGGTGGTGACAAGATCTGATTGACCGGGGGACTCATGAGGAGAAGAGCGGAGGATTCGCGAAAAGGAAATCCACGAAATCATCCAAATTGTCCCTCGGGAAGAATAAGATGAAGGATCCTGACAGTTGGTCAAGGGGCAACAAGGACCGTCGATCCAGTGCGAAAGGATTTCGTAGTTTTGACATTTGGGGAACTGAAGGTGTAGGACCTTTGGTCTCACAAGTTGCAAAACCCCAATGTGCGAAACCCTGACAAGCTCAAGGTTTGACCCTAGGTCATGGGACCAGGTCATATGGTGATCCACTAAGAGACGCATTAAAAGAACGTGGGGTCCTTTCGGAGTTCGGAACTTCAGAAGTTGAGAGGTAGGAGAGTATGTTTGTGGGTTTGCCGAATCGTGAATTCTGATAGCCCTTTTGGTGTAGACGCCTGGTCGTGGGGTGTGGTCACGTGAGGTAGGAGCTGAGAACCTTAAGCCCTCAATCGAGATTCGGGGATTCAAGTTGCAAAGGAACAGGACACTTGACTGCAGAAGTCTCGATCTACGAAAAGCGCATTTTGGTTTAGCGCGAGGTCACGATGAACAGTTGCATGGACCGAGATTTAAGCACAGGCTAGTCACTGTTAAGCTCTTTTCAACATTCGGTGGTTGAATAGACAAGGATTTATCCCTTGAGAAATCTTGAATCACGAAATGAGAAACATGCCTTATGGGTAAGGCCGTGGTCATAAGGATGATCACATGAAGGGGGAGCTTTCACTTGATGCTGGAGTCTTCACACGTGAGTTCTAAACAAGAGGAACTGTGGATCTGATTTACAGGGTTCTAGTGAGGACCCAAAAGAGTTGTTCCATCTTAGAGTTAGAGGATGATCCAGTGACCGGGAGGTCATGGACCCCACTAGCGTAGGGTATTTGCTATAGGATGTTAAATCTTCCTTCTTCCATGGATATTTGCAAGAAGAAATTTACATGGAACAACCTCTTGGCTATGTCCAGAATGACTCTAGCCTTGTTTGTTTCCCTATGAAATCTTTTTATGGTATCAAGCAAGATCCCCGAGCTTGGTATGCCAAAATGGACAACTTTCTTATTTCCACTAGATTTTCTAGATTCCATTTTGATCCTAATGTCTATACCAATAAAGTAGGAATCCATCTCATAAATTTGTGAAAACCAACCTTAAGAAGAAATTTGAAATGACAGACTTAGGTTTTTTGAAATATTTCCTTGGCCTCCAAGTTTTGCAAACCAATGAAGGAATTTTTCTTTCCCAGTCTAAGTATGCTTGTGACCTTATTCGTTGCTTTCACATGGATGATTGTAAACCAACCGCTTGTCCCTTCCAATCTGGATTCAAGATTACTACCACCTGTACTTCTCCTTAAGTTGATGCCACCTTGTACCATCGGTTAGTTGGTAGCCTCTTATACTTGACTCATACCCATCCTGATCTTTCCTTTGTTATTGGTCTTGTTGCCCGATATATGCAAACACCCCATGAAAGACATTGGAAAGAAGCTAAAATGATACTTCTCTATGTCTGTGGTACAGTTCAACTCGGGATACATTACATTTCAGGGGAGACTCCTTTATTGGTTGGTTTCACTGATTCATATTGGGCCAGCAACCCTGATGATTGGAAGTCCACTGTAGGTTATGTTTTCAGCCTTGGTTCAGGACTTGTCACTTGGGCCTGTAAGAAACAATAGGCCATTGCACTTTCTTCAGCATCCAACCAGCCTTTGGTGCAAAAATCAGAGTTCCATCAAGATTGCCAAAGACCCAGTTCAACATCAATGTAGAAAACACATCGAGGTACACATGCACTTCATCAAAAAGCTCATTCATGATCAAGTTATTGAAGTGCTCTTTTTCCCTACAGAAGATCAAGTTGCAGCCATTTTCACAAAGTCTCTTACAGAACTGAATTTTTCCAAAATTCGATCTATGTTAGGAGTTCATGAAGTTGTCATTAAGGGGGGATAGGCTCTAATGCCTCCTTCCTTATCCTATTGTGTCACCATTGTAAATCCTTCAATCCTATCCCAATTTGTTCTTAAGCGGGGATGTTAGGATATTTAGACACTTAGGAGTTAGTTAAGATC
>ML809933.1:120281-138696 GCA_009831015.1 Picea engelmannii
GAAGTTGTCATTAAGGGGGGATAGGCTCTAATGCCTCCTTCCTTATCCTATTGTGTCACCATTGTAAATCCTTCAATCCTATCCCAATTTGTTCTTAAGCGGGGATGTTAGGATATTTAGACACTTAGGAGTTAGTTAAGATCTACTTGGTCTAATGTATCATTAGGTAAAAGTGTGTTTCTTAGTGTGTTTATTTAGTATTCATTAGTATGCATTTATAGTTAGGAAATCCGACGGTCATGATATGTTCTCGACATAGAGTTATCCGACAGTTCATAATCTCCTCGATCTTAATGGCCATTGATTCGTGGCTTAACACTGGATTGGTCCATGATCTCTATTTAAAGAGAATGGAGGTTCATTTTCCAATGATTGATTGTGAGAAACTCTCTTGTAAAATATCTATGTAATCGTTTTCTTTTGCATTAATAAACTGCTCCAAGTGGTTGTGTTGGCTGGGGCCGTGGATGTTTCCCCGTAGGGGTTTTACCACGTGAAAGCATTGATGTGTTGATCTTTTATCTGGTTATGTGAGTGGTTAATCAAGGTGTTCTTCCTTTGGTGGAATACTTGTGTTGTCGAACATATTTGTCTCTTCAACGACTGCTTCTTTTTTTGGAGACTCCTCTAACTCACTCACACCTCCAAATTTAGGAACTCTATATCTACCATCTTCCATGGAATCCAATATTACTTCCAGTCATTGCATAACTTCCATTGCTTCAACATTGGCTACATGCATTCTTCCTCTTCCACCAAATCTATGAGCCATGACTAAAAATTCACTCTTATTCCTGGAAGTTTGATCTGGGATATGATATGATATCACAAATGTTGTAGGGGAGAGATATATAGTACCCTTTGGCATGCAATAATTTGTTGTTTTGAATATGTTCTTTTTTGGAAAGGATGTGAAACAATGGGCTATGATACTTTTGGGCCCAAGATATGATCACTTTTATGATAGTTATTATACACTTTTGCCGCATGTACATATGTGTTTTTCATATTTTGAAGGAGCTTTTTGAAGAATTTTATGTTAAAACAGTATGATCTCCACCAGGTACGTGTGATTCATGTTTAGTGTCATTATTAGGTATAATTCATCACATTTTATGATTAACAAGAGATAATTCATGTTTTTCTGGTGTTACAGGGAAAAAATGCACTACGCTTCTACTTCCGGCACTCAGTCTGGCACTCCTTCCAGCACTCGTTCTGGTACCCGATCCAACACTCTGTCCAGCACTATGTATTGCACAAAAACAAAGGGCGACTTGGAGGTTATGGTATTGGCGGCCAGTGATGGGAGAATTGGGAACATGGGTTTTATTCCTGTTTATCCCCTCCATCTATTGAACTTCCGACAACTCAATTTTAGTCGTTCAAGAGGGCAATTATTGGCTCGCTCTATTTTATCTGTTAGGGCATCACTTAATGCAAATTGCCAAATTTAGAAGTGGTTTGACCCTCCTATGGTCAAACACTTGGTCTATACACATTATAAATACCACCGAGGTGGCTAGACATAAGTTAAAGCACTAGAAACATCAACATGATAGATAGAAATACCTTTTTACTCTGTTTTTCCATTTTACATTGCCAGATTATACAAGAACTGTGTTTTGGAGTTTTTATGGTGAATTCATCTTGCAAAGCATGTGGTGTGATTTTAGAAAGTGACCATGACTTGATGGGGGACCCACCAACATTCTGGTAACTATTCTTTGTGTTGTTTATGCATTTCATAATTTAGTTGTTCTCTTTATTTCCTGTACATGCATTTTTATTGTGTTAATTAGTTTGTTGTTGTAGTTTAATTGATTTGACTCTCTTTTGCAGGTTAGTATGATGGATTGTGTTAGCATGCATTGATCTTGTAGTTAGGAACGGATTTTCAAATCCCTAGACTAACCCCATGTGCAATTAGATATTAGATTATGTCTTTATTTATGATTTTAGAATCAAATTTAAAACATAGTTTAAATAGGATAGAAAAAAGTTTTAATTTGAGTTTTCTTTGACAAGGATTTGATGGATGGATAGAGTTAATTTCAGTTTTTAATGATAGATTGCTTATTTCATTTTAATATAGATCTTGCTCACTTAGTTGTTGGTTAATACATTTGGTAGTTTACTTTTTAATGTCATGCCTTAATTTATGTTCTTAAGCATTTTCTTATTACAGTTTGAATTGTTAGAATAGATATAGCATAGTTTCATTTTATGTAATTTCTTTCCTAGAGTTAAATTGCAATTGCATTTCTTAGTTAATAGTTGAGTTAAGTATGATTTTTTCTTACATAGTATAGAAGTACAATTATGATCTCGTTATATTGTTGATGGTTAATAAATATGCAGGGTAATTGACGAATTTCAGTAATGGCTAAATTCTCATTAGATTGTTTAATCCATACCTTTCACTTTTCTATTGAGATCGGCGTTGAGCTTATACCACTTGAATTGTCCTTTGTTGTCAAGTTCCATCGATATATTATCCGACATCGAAGACATTCACACAACCACCAACATTATATTTGAATTGTCATAGGTTAAAAGAATAGTTTCATGTTTTCATAGATCAGAAAAGATAGTTTCCTGCTTTTGTAGATCAGAAGAGATAATTTCTTGGTTTCATAGTTTCAAAAGATAGTTTAATTGTTGTTGTAGGATAGATAGTTTTTGATTTGATAGATTAAAGAGCAGTTTTCTTATCTTGGATTAAGAATTAGTTGGTAGTTCTTCTTTCTTTCAATTAAATAGATTTCCTTTCATGAATTAGTGAATTAGAAATAGTTTTGAATTAAGAATTTAGTCCACTTGCCTCTTAGGCTAGATAGTTGTTCGATGAGAAGTTTTAATTTGATTGCTTGCAGTAGTTAGTTGTCTATTTGATTTAATAGGTTAGTTAGTTGCATTTTCTTACTTGTCTATTGCTTTAGTAGGTTAGATAATTGTCTTTTCTTACTTGTTTACTTGCTTTAATAGGTTAGTTAGGTGTCTTTGCTTGCTTGTTTATTTATTTTCTTTCATAGGGTAGTTACTCATTAAATATAGGTTAGAAAGTTAAAGAAGTTTTCTTTTGTCATTTGTTTATTATGCTTAAATAGTTGTTTTTGCTTATTGTTATGAACTAGTTTTCTTCAAGTAGGGTTTTTACTTGTTTTCTTAGAACTATCCATTGATCCTTGGCCCAAAAGTACTTAGGTTGCATAGTTTCAATTTTCTTAGTGGGGTTTGCTCATTAGATAGGTTTGTTTTAATAAATTAGCCCTTAGATAGCCACTTCATTAGTTAGACTATGCTCCTACCATCCCTTCTACCTTTGGCATATATTTTGTTACAACTCTAAGTTTACTTGCCCTGGATTGACAATTTAATTGAGGGTTTTTAGTGTGTTTTTAGTGCATATATAACACCCATCATTTTTGGCGTTGTTCCCGGGGAGTTTTCTCAAGGTAAGAAGTAGTTAGGAAATACATCATTCTTATACCTTAGCATTAGATTGGTGGCGGGGGAGATTTAATATGAGAGGTAAGAACCTGGGCATCTACTATAGCAGGTTCCCCAAAAACCAATGGTAGTTTTTCTTTTTGTTTGCTTTCATGAATAGACCTAGAAACCAGATGGTATCTTTTTCTTTTGTTTTTGCTTTATTTCATGAATAGGCCTAGAGACCCACATGGTAGATACATTAAATCTAAATCAGACCTTTCAACTAAGGTTCCTTCCAATCTCTTTGGGGGAAGGATCGTTTCTCTTATAAAATCCACAGACCGATACCGAAAAACAGGAGCTAGCTCAACTCAAAGAGATAAAATAGTATCTGAAGAGACTAACATAGGGAGCACTATAGAAAAATAAATTGAAGCATCAATCATATTGGGACAAGAGGCAAGACCACTTGAGCCTTCCGTAGAACCAAACAATACAACCTTTGCTTTTACACCACCACCAGGAGTTCTTAATTTTGAAGATATCATAGACCCTGAATAGGTGAATCTTTTGTTTGGTATTTCAGCCAATGCAATTATCTCTCAAACTGACACAAAAACTTTGGCACCAATAGTCTCAACCGGCTCGAGTAGAGTCCCATACATCCAATCCATAGGAATACCTTTTCATCAAAGGGAAACCTTATTCTTTTCAAAGGTAAAACCAACCAAGTACTCTCTTTTTGGAAACCAAGCCAATATGGATGATCAGGAAGACCATAACAATGTAAGACATGGGGAGGAATAAGAAACTGGAAACCAAACCGAAACTACCTTCGGGTTTCCGATTTTAGACACCACTCCAAATGTCAACATGAAGAATATTCCTCTCTCAGCACTGCCTACCTTTTATGGTAAAAACAACGAAGATCCAGACACCTTCCTATTTGAATTTGACATCTTGTGCAGGAGCTACAACTATGTACAAGATGCCCAGAAATTAAAACTCTTTCATGCCGCCCTCAAAGACTCTACACTAAGATGGTTCATGGGGTTGGGAGAATCCAGTATTAGGTCTTGGGAAGCCATGAAAGACATATTTATTAAGAATTACCAAGATTACTACAAGACCAAAGAGTCTCGTAATGACATCTTTAAAATCCAACAGTTAGAAGACGAGACCCTTGAACACTATATGGGAAGATTTGGTTCTATCTCCCAAAAGTCAAAATACCATGACCTCCCAAAGGATGCAATTAGGGATCTTTTTCTTAAGGGATTTTCAGAAGAATATCTAGAGATGCTTAACCTAATGGAATCAGGTGACATCTCCCATAAACCATTTGCTGAAATATGTGAAATGTGTAAAAATTACTCAAGGAGTAGAACCAAAACATGAAAGAATGTTTGAGACCCTTACAACAGAAACCTAAAACCAATTAGTTCAGGTGGTATCACAAGAGAAGAGATGGGGAACCTTTTAGAGAAATTCAAGACAAATATCTTAAGCACAATAGGTTCCCAGTTGGACACATTAAAAATAAAAAAGCAACAGGAGGAGGAAAATGCAACAATGAGCATATATTGCCCAAGATGCAGGAGGAAGAATTCCTCAAGGGAATGCCCATTAGATAACATTTTAGTTTGTGTATTTTGTACAGAAGACCATGTGACTGAAAAATTTCCATCATTTCTCGGTTTATTATCCATCTATAGGAGTGGAGATCTTGGGGAGTCTTCTTATGCACCTAGGAGGCCATGGAAGCCTAGGAATCAACCCACATACCCAGATATATAGTCTCAAGTTCCACCCTATTATCAACAACAATAGTGAAACTCACCAGGTTGGCAAACCTGGTCTACTCAGTACCAACATCCTTTCTTTCAAGGATGGAGAGAAGGACATAACCAAGGAAACCCTCAAGCTCCACCTATCCCTATGCCCAACCATCCTTATCCTCAGTTCCCACCGAACACTCCACATCTTCTGCCAGGTTTTGTTCCACCACCTTTACCTCATATTCCACAACAATAACTGCTACAATATCCAAATGTAAGCTCCTCGAGACCAACACTATTACTGGAAGAACCCGTGTCGAATACAAATAATAATCCCCCTCAACCTCTTCATAATGTTGAGATGCAAGCCTTCCCGACATATGTTATTACACCTGTTCCATTACAGGAAATTCGACTAAGATCGGGAAAAGTTCTAGAGAGGCAGAGACCTTCAATATTCATCCAGGAAGAAGGAGAAGAAGAAACCACCAAACAACCCATGAATGAAACTAGGTGGGAAGATGTTATTATCCCAAAGAATAAATAACCCAAGATTCCCCAAAATGAACCTTCACAAATTACGAAGGTCCCTCCTTATCTAGACCGATTGGTAATCAAGAAACCTACCACTCAACCAGAATTTGACATTTTGAATGAATTGAAAAATATTTGTGTCAAGATTCCTCTGCTTCAATCTATTAAAGACATTCCAATCTACAGTAAGGTAGTCAAATAATTGTGTATTAAGAAGCCAGGTAGGAAGCAAAAGGACCCCCTACAATACACCTGATAGGAGGACTTTTCGAGTACATATCAGACCAGCCAAAGATAGAAAAATATGGGAACCCAAAAAACCCTATAGTGACCATAACCATTAAGGAGGTATCCATTGGAAACACTCTCATAGACCTAGGGGTAGCCATCAATGTTATGACCGATACTACCTTGGAACAATTATAGTTACAACCTCTTCTTCGACCTACCCCGACCATTTTGGAATTCGCAGATAAGACTAGGGTTATACCTAAAGGAATTTTAGATGATGTCATGGTTACTTTAGCCTCATGGGAGTACCCCATAGATTTTCTTGTCATTCATTCAAAGGATCCTACCAAAGGCCATCTCATCATTTTGGGAATACCTTGGCTAGCCACAACTAGTGCATTTATTAGCTGTAGAGAAGGAGAAATGACCATCTCAAATGGTCTCTCTATCCAGAAGCTCACCATTTACCCTCCAGATCAACCTATTGTGGAGAATATATGGTGGCTTGAATTTCCACACGAGAATGAGGACTGGGAAGAACCCGCATTAGCAAGTGACCATGCATGGGCACTCAAGGAGCACACAACATAAAATGTGCTAAACCATTTTATTTTTGCTATCACATGTGTGGATTTTCCATAGTATTTTCCCCAATTTGAATACATGTTTGGGGAATAATTTGAAGAACAATTAGATCCTTCCATTTTGTCTTCAAAATCCTTTATCCTCAAAATAGATGAGTTTTCCATGTCTGACACTGTGCCCTATGAGATTAGTGCAGGAAAAGTTTTACATATAAACTCTGGGCTAGATGTAGACCAACAGAAACAATTATTAGATATCCTTAAAGAACAATCAGGAGAATTTTCCTGGGAATAAACTGACATGAAGGGTGTACACCCTGACACATGCATCCATCACATATATACCTAGGGGGAAGTAACACCAGTTAGGCAACCCCAGAGAAGGATGAACCCAACACTTATAGACATAACAAAGGAGGAGATCCAAAATTTGTTAAATGTCGTATTTATCTATCCCATCTCCGACAGTAAGTTGGTATCCCCGTTTGTAGTGGTTCCAAAGAAAGTGACTGGGAAATGGATAATTTGTGTTGATTTCTGGGAACTCAACAAATCCACTCTGAAAGACTACTTTCCTCTCCCTTTCATTAACCAAGTTCTAGATACCTTGTCTGGAAAGAAGTATTTTTCCTTTCTATATGGGTACAATGGGTACAACCAGATTATTATAGCACTTGAGGACTAGGATAAGACTACCTTTACTTGTCCTTGGGGCACCTATTCCTATAGGATCTTACCATTTGGATTGTGTAATGCTCCTGCCACATTTAAACGAGTAGTATTAGCTATATTTTTCGATCTTATTCATGATTGTGTGGAGATATACATGGATGACTTCAAAATCTATGGTAACACTTACCAGGAAGCCTTAGACAACTTAGAAAAAGTCCTCATCAGATGCCAGGAAATGAACCTATCTCTAAGTCATGAAAAATGCAAATTGTTGTTAACTGAAGGAGTGGTTCTAGGACATTGTGTTTCATCTGAAGGGATAAAAGTCGATCCTACAAAGATTGAGGTCATCGTCAGACTTCCACCCCCCAAGACTCAGAAAGAGGTGAGAAGATCTCTTGGACATGCCAATTACTACCGACAATTTATTGAAAAATTTACAAAGATTGTTGCATCTATGTTCGGATTATTAATAAAAGATGTTGATTTTGTTTGGACTGAGCAATGCCAAATTGCCTTTGAAACCCTGAAAGATAAATTGTCTGTGGCACCAGTTATTAGAGGGATCAATTGGACTCTCCCATTTCACATATCCATTGATGCCTCCGACACTGCAATAGGAGTGGTATTAGGGAAGAAATAGGACCACCAGTCCTATGCCATTTATTTTGTGAGAAAGAACTTGTCCCCTACCGAGTTGAACTACACAGTCACCAAGAAGGAATTCTTGGAAGTTGTTCATGCTATTATCAAGTTTTGTCATTACATTACAGGTTATGAAGTATTTTTACACATCGATCATTCTACCATTAGATTCCTCATGAACAAACCTATAACTAATGGCCGAGTGACTAGGTGGTTGATGTTATTGCAAGAATTTAATATTACTGTGCTTGACCGACCTGGAAAGGATAATGTAGTAGATGACTTTATTTCCCACATAAAAAATGAGGATGATGATATCCCTGTAGATGATAGTTTCCCAGGCGAGCACCTCTTTTCCCTTTCTGTCAATACCCCATGGTTTGTGGATATGGAAAACTATTTGGCTACTAGGAAGTTACCGTCTCATTTGTCACCTCATGAAAAGTGAAAAATTATTACACAGAGTGATAATTACTCTTGGGTTGGTCATGATATTTTTCGCACAGGTCCTGATTTGATTATTCGTAGATGTGTCTGAGAGGATGAGGTACCTGAAATACTACAAAGTTTTCATGATGGACCATGTGGTGGCCATTTTTTTGACAAATGTACAACATATAAGGTGTTACATTTGGGTTATTATTGGCCTAGCATTTTCAAAGATGATGTCAAATATGTGAGGAGTTGTGATAGTTTCCAAAGGATAGGAAGACCTATGTCAGTTGACGAAATTACTTTGTGTGCCTAAGCTATGATATAACCCTTCGAAAAATTGGCCCTCGACTTTGTAGGACCAACTTCACACATGTCCCATAGGAACAACTATATTTTGGTTTGTACGGAATATGTCACCAAATGGGTAGAGGAAAAAGCCCTATTTAGGGCTACAGAGAAGTCTGTTTTCGAATACATATATGAAGACATCTTTACCTGCTTCGGTGTCCCTCGTGAAATTGTTACCGACCAAGGCACTCAATTCACTTCCAAGCTGATGAAAGAGCTGACAGAGAAATATGGGATTAAACACCGTAAATCTTCTCCATACCACCCGCAAGCCAATGGTTAGGTAGAATCCACAAACAAAGTTCTGGAAGCCATATTGACCAAGACTGTTCAGTTACATCACCAGGATTGGGCTGATAGGCTCCCAGAGGCTTTGTGGGCATACCAGACTACCTGGAGAAATACCACTGGGCACACCCGTTATGAGATCGTGTACGGGAAACAAGTACTTTTACCTATAAAATTCCAGGTAAGGACCTTTTGTATTGCCACAGAATTAGGATTGAACCTGGATGAGGCTCAGAAGCAACAAGCCCTACAATTGAATGAATTGGATGAAATCAGGCATGATGACATCCAACGGATGATATTAGTCCAAAACCAAAGAAGCAAGTGGCATTACAAGTTTATTAAAAAGAAACACTTCCAACCTAGTGATTGGGCTCTGTCATTTGATTCCCAATTCCAAACCTTCAAAGGAAAACTCACCACCCGGTGGTTGGGCCCTTACGAGGTAGACACTGTATATGGAAATGGAGCTATAAAAATTAAAACAATTGACGATGGACAAGTCTCCTTTGTGGTAAATGGACACTGACTTAAATTTTATCATAAGCCCATTTCCAGAGAGGATTTTCTACAGGTCATGTCAACTGACAAGGCATTGGACTTAGTAGATGGGGAAGTCCCCCCTTGTTCTTGAAAAATTTTCTGAATTTCTTACTGTCTATATGTAAATAGTTTTTGAATTTTGTTAATAAGGCAATTCTGGATATTTCTGTAAGTATTTATTTCACGAAGAGTACATAGTTTCAAATATCTTTCCTCAAAACTTGTTACACTTGAATTTTTTGTCTACTAAATGATGTAAACCCCCTATCCCTCCCGAGGGTTGCATGACCTCCTAGTTAGGATCTTTAGTTCAAAAGCCGAAATATCTCTCTCTTGGTTCCGAGATGGAACCCTTGACAATAAATCCACAGGTCCTTGTCTGTGTTCATCGTGTGAATCACTACTAGGCATACGCCCAGACTCCACGAGACCACAGGTGCAACCACGGGATTAACCCAAAAGGGGCGTCGCATTTCAGTGTTTCACGATTTTCAATGCAATAGTCCCCCGACACAGACCCCTCTGAGTCCCGAAACTCCGATGAGGGATAAGGAAGGTTAGCTCCTCCCCTTTCCCAACTCACATGACCACACACCTGTGACCAAAAGATTTACCACGAAAATGCGTCGCGGTTCGCAGTATCGGAACCTACGATACAAGATGCCTGACCCCTCCAAGTCACGAATGCCAAAATCCTGATGACACGAGATCTATGACTCAGATCTCTCCTGGACCAACAACTACGATTATTTTAGCGTTTTGCATTTCGTGAATTCGTCCTACATGAAATATCCCCTCACTACATATCAATGACTCTAGGCCTTCGAAGATCTGACAGCTCCGATCGTTTCAGGGTTCCATCGGTTGAGAGTCCCATGTTGTTGACCCTTGTACTCCCGGTTGTCGAAATGTCTAAAGTTTGGGGCACTTGATCAATGGTTCACAACGCCCTCCATATCTACGCTCAGATATATTCTCCATCACTAACCTCCTCGTAACTCCACTTGATCCAATGGCTTTGTGGGTCTCATGTTCCTCCTCGGAGTTCTCCATTGTCCGTTCAGATCTTTGAGATCTCCCCTCCTAGATCTACGTAGTGTTAAAGCCTGCGCACCAACTTCAAATCAGATGGTCTGCGGGATTCTCCATCGTGATCCAATGCTAGATGACATTCTTCCTCCTGAGATTTTAATCTCTTCAGACTTAGAATATTTTATAAGTCTTCGAAGGCTCGGCCTTCGCTTCTTCCTGGGAATCGGTTCCTAGATCACGATAACACTCTCCAACGTGTTATTCCTCCTGAACTTTGTCTGCTTCATACTTCGATTTCCCGTGCACTCCTTACGTCTGAGGGATTTTGATAACTCAGATCCATGGTATTTCTCGCAGATAAATTTTTCCTAATTTCCTTTCATTCCTCTCTAGCTCGATGCACACCTTGCAGAGCTTCAAATGAAGAGAAACAATTGAAACTGAAAACTAACAGTCACAGTTTCATTCTCCTCTGTGGAGATTCATTCACTTGTTCATGAAAAAATAAATAACAAGAAATCAAAAACAGCATTCAAACACACACACTTGGATCAATTTTCCTTCTATTATATTCACAAGTGCCAAAACGGCTACAAATTACACTCAAATTTGAGTAATTGCCAAAAACTGAGATCTCCTTCTAACTTGCAGTTCTCTCTTACAACTAATTTCTTTCTATATTACAGCTCTCTCAACTGGGCGTACAAACTTCTACTTAACTCAAAAATATTTCTAGGGTGTCCCCTAGCTACTTTCCTACTTTAAAATTCATCCTACGCTATCTTAGTTTAGTCGCATTCCATAGCCGTAGTGGAAACTCCTTCTCTGTTTTCGATTTTCAAAATGTGCCTCAAAGGGTAAAATTCGACACTGGTTCAAGAATACCTCCAAAGGTAAATTCCGACGTTGAGTTAAGGATGATTTCAAAGTTGGTTGCAACTGCCAATGTTGAAGTTCTGGAAGAACTCTCATGTGTTGAGTGGTCCTGCCTCTGTGCGCTTGCCAACGATGCTCTTGCATCATACTCCCCTTGACAAAAATTCATGGAATCCTGTCCATGATCTCCTCTACTGACTTTCCCTACTTCTGGATAATAGCTTCATTTTCCCAACTGGAATCTTCTATTGGTTGTCCCTTCCATTTGACCAAATACTCAAAATAAGTCTTCCTCCTAGTCTTCTTGCCAATCCTCTGATCAATAATTCTCTCCATCTGTGGCTTTTCTATTACAGGCATTTGTTTCTCCCACTGAATCTTTCCTTGATCTTCTAACCCTTCTGTGTCATCTTTCCTGTAAGGAAACAGGTCTGAAACATTGAATATGGGCGAAATTCCCACACCATCTTGTAGCTCCATCTCATAGGCATTTGCATCGAACTTCCTCAAGATCTTATAGGGTCCTATCTTCTTCATCTTAAATTTGTTATATGTTCCCCTAGGGAACCTTTCCTTCCTGAGATGTGCTAAAACCTGATCTCCCACTTCAAATTGAATTTCCCTGCGATGTTGATCACCTCTGTGCTTGTATTTTTGGTTAGAACTATGTAATTGTTCTCTGATTTGGCTATGGAGCTTCTGCATTTTAGCAACAAAATCTTCTGCTCCAGCGCTTTTGATCTCTCATTGTTCCAAGTTTCTCAACTCAAACACTCCCCTGGGTTGCATTCCATAGATTATTTGGAATGGGCTCCTTCCAGTGCTCTTGTTTGGTGAATCGTTGTATGCAAATTATGCATGTGGTAGAATATGATCCCACTGGTTATGATGTTCAGTAACTAGACTCATTAATAAATTCCCCAAACTTCTATTTACCACTTCAGTCTGCCCATCTATCTGAGGGTGATAAGCTAAGATGAAGGAAAAATTTGTCCCCATCTTCTTCCACAACATCCTCCAAAAGTGACCAACAAATTTTGTGTCTCTCTCTGAGACAATGCTCCGGGGTAGGCCATGAAGTCTCACAACTTCTTTGGAAAATAGAATTTCAACATGCGTTACATCACTGTTCTTCTGGCATGGGATGAAATGTGCCATATTTGAAAATCTATCCACCACCACAAATATGGAATCGAATCATGTTTGTGTTCTTGGCAATCCCAACAAAAAATCCATGCTTATTGCATCCCAAGGCCTCTCTAGTATTGGTAATGGCTGATAAAATCTAGTTTTCTTCTTTTTCCCCTTTGCATGTTTGCAGATCCTACATCTATTCACAAAATTTATCTTCTTTGTTCTCATACCTAGCCAATAGTATGAACTGCTCAATTGTGAAAACGTTTTATCATGGTCGAAATGTCCATCCAATCCTCCATTGTGCTTTTCCTTTAGAAGATTATCCCTTATTGAGCATTTTGGTATGCACAACTGATTTCCTCTGAACAATAGTCCTTCTTGAATCATGTACTCTATCCATTGACTTCTATCTCTCAACACAATATTAGTAGATGCTTCATACGCCTCCTTGAAATCTTCATCGTCATGATACATGTCCTTAAGGCCCCAAGGTCTTCACCTAGAATTCTTGCATGATCAAACATCTCCTACTTAACACATCAACAACCTTGTTAGAATTCCCAGTAATATGTTTTATGACAAAAGTAAAAATTTTCATAAATTCAACCCATTTTGCATGCCTCTGATTCAGTTTTTCTTGTCGGGTTATGAATTGTAAATCTTGGTTATCGCTATACAAGAAAAACTCTTGCGGGACAAGATAATGCCTCCATTTTTTCAAGGCTTGAATTATGGCATATAACTCCTTGTCATATGTGGAGTATGTCCTCTTAGTCTAATTCAGCTTCTCACTGAAATAAGCAACAGGTCGATTCTCCTGACTCAGAACTGCTCCTATTGCAACTCCACTTGCATCACTTATTACCTGAAATGTCGTCCCAAAATTCGGCAAGACCAGAATTGGTCATTCTGTTATCTTCTCCTTAAGTATATTGAAGCTCCTTTCAAACTCCTCTGTCCACTTAAAAGACTTGTGTTGCTTCTTCACTGTATCCATAATGGGTGCACAAATCCCACTGAAGTCTCTAATGAACTTCCTATAGAAACTTGATAAACCATGAAAGCTCCTTACCTTGAACATGCTCCTTGGTGACGAACATTCTCTGATCGCTTTCACTTTCTCTGGATCCATCTTCAGTTCATCCGAAGAGATCACAAAACCCAAGTAAATGAGCTCTGTCTTCATAAAAGAGGACTTCTTCAAATTGATCAACAACTTCTCCTATTGTAGCCTCCTCATTACTAGCGTTAGGTTCCTCAGATGCTCCTCTTTAGTCATGCTAAAGATCAGTATATCGTCCAGATATACAACCACGAACTTGCCAATGAAATCTTTCAGAATTTCATTCATCAACCTCATAAAAGTACTCGGGGCATTTGTTAAGACAAATGGCATAACCAACCACTCATATAGACCTTTTTTTGTCTTAAAGGTTGTTTTCCATTCATCACCTTCTCTCATTCTGATCTAGTGATATCCACTTTTCAGATCTATCTTAGAAAAGAAATTTGCTCCACTTAAGAAATCCATTAAATCATCCATTCTTGGTAAAGGAAATCTATACCTGATGGTGATCTTGTTGATGGCTCTCGAGTCTGTACACATTCTCCATCCTCCATATTTCTTTGGGCTTAACACAGATGGTACTGCGCATGGACTCAAGTTCTCTCTTACCAAACCTTTGTCTACCAATTCTTGGACTTGGTTCTTCACCTCCTCATTCTCTCAAGGTGTTAATCTGTATGCTACTTTGTTCGGCAGACTTTCTCCTGGTATCAAGTTGATATGATGATTGATACTCCTAATGGGTGGCAATGAGTTTGGAAGCTCATCTACCACTATCTCAACGAAATTATCCAATAGTTCCTGAACTTCTTCATGCAAATCATCCATTGATGTACTCGTAAGGATGACTCTGAGCTTCCTCACCACAATGAACTGCATCTCTTGTTCTTCCTTGAGTTCTTTCAGAAGTTCCTTCCCACTCATGAGAAGTATTCTTGTGCTAGATTCCTCTTTTACTCTCTTCTCCTTCATCGACAACAACATATGCGTCCTACCATTCTTCTCTAATGTATATGTGTTTTTCCTCCCATCATGTATGACATTTCTGTCAAACTTCCATGGTATTCCCAATAGAATATGGCATATTTCCATCGGGATTACAACACACAAGATTTCATCTTTATAACCTCCTATCTTAATTTCAACCAAGAATTGTTTAGTAATCGTTACCTGGTGTCCTTTTTGCAACCATGAGACCTTGTATGGTTTTGGATGTGCAGTTGTCTTCAGCTCCAATTTATCTACCATCACTGTGGATACTTGGTTGTCAGTTCTCCCACTGTCAACAATCACCTTGCATACCTTGTCCTTAGTCTTGCAATCTGTCCTGAAGAGACTATTTCTCTGCACTAGATTTTCAATTTCTGCCTCTAATTTTAAGAGAACATTTATCAACATCAGCGATGCTCCATCTTCTACTCCTTCTGCTTCAACGTCTCTTGGTTGTGCTTCTGAAATGTGAGCGTCTCATCCTCCTTCTTTCTTCTTCTTGGGGCATTCCCAATACATGTGTCCTGTCTTTTTATAGGCATAACATCTTACTCCTCCTCTGCCTCTTCCTCTAAAAGAGTTTCTCCCACTGCCTTGTCTTTCCCTCGAACTTCCTCCTCGTTCTGACCGATTGTGTGGTTTCTTAGCCTCATCCCTAGACTGATGTGCGCTGTCACAGTTAAACCCCTTTCTTTTTCTTGGGACCAAGATTTTACCTCCTCCTCGTTGACTTTGTTTTCTGGTCATCTTCTCCTCTGCCTTCAGCACAAATTGATAAGCATCCTCCACGGTTCTGACTGACATCATGCTGAGCTCATCCTAGATCTCATATCTCAAGCCATTTATATATCAAGAAAACTTCTCTGCATCTCTCTCCCATTTTCCAGTTCTGATGTTCAGTCGGTAGAAATCCTCGGTGTACCCCTTAACTTTCATCCCTTTCTATCTCAGGTTTTGTAGCTTCCTGAACAAATTGATATGGTAGTCTTTGGGTATGAATTTAGCCTTCAATTTGGCTACCATTCTATCCCAACTCTTTATCCTCTGCTTTCATTTACTTCTCCTCTCAGCCTGCAGTTCATCCCACCACAGTTTTGCATGCCCTTTTAGCCTGGTGACTACCCTCTTCACCTTATTCTCCTCATCGAAATCTTCATAGTCAAAATGTTTGTCCATGGGTCTTATCCAATCCAATAGTTCTTCAGCATCTAGGTTTCCCTCATACATGGGAACCTCTATCTTAGCTCTGCCTCCTAGTCTAGAAACTTCTTTCAACAAGCGTTCCTGTACAACGTCTTCTCCTGCAGCTTCTTCAACTCCAACTTCTTCACTTTCTGCTTCATTGGCGTCTCCAGCGTCAGGTGTTCTTCTCTGCGCTGCTTCCATTTTTTCCAATCTCACGCAAAGTTCTCTCATCTCCCTCTCTACAACATGGTTGGCTAAAGGTGCCTCTCATCTCCTTGGCGACATTGTGTTGAATGTTTGTCACACACAGAGTACAACTTCGAGTTCTTTGTCTCTCCCTCTTTCTCTTTCGCTTGAAGTCTATAGACGAATAACAATCAGCTCTAATACCACCTAATGCATACCTCCTATCCCTCCTAAGGGTTGTGTGACCTCCCGGTCAGGATCTTTGATTCAAGAGCTGAAATAGCTCTCTCTTGGTTTCAAGTTGGAACCCTTGACACTAAATCCACAGGTCCTTTTCTCTGTTTGCTGTGCGAATCACTACTAGGAATAAGCCTAGACTCCATGAGACCACAGGTGTGACCATGGGCTTAACCCAAAAGGCACGTCCTATTTCAGTGTTTTAGGATTTCTGATGCAATAGTCCCCTGACACAGACCCCTCTGAGTCTCAAAACGCCGATGAGGGCTAACAAAGGTTAGCTCCTCCCTTTTCCCAAATCACGTGACCACACACCTGTGACCATAAGATTTACCAGGAAAGTGTGTCATGGTTCACAGTGTCAGAACCTGCGATACGACGCCTAACCCCTCCAAGTCAATAATGTTGAAATCCTAATGACACGAGATCTACGGCTTAGATCTCTCTTGGACCGATGGCTACGATTATTTCAGCATTTCACAACTTCGCCCTACACGAAATCTCCCCTCACTACAGATCAACGGATCTATCCCTTCGAAGATTTGATGGCTCAGATCTTTTCAGGGTTCCACCGGTTGAGAGTCCCACGTTGTTGACCCTTATACTCCCGTTTGTCAAAATGCCAAACGTTTGGGGCGCTTGATCAACGGTTCATAATGCCCTCTAGATCTATGCTCAGATCTCTTCTCTATCACAAACCTCCTTGCAACTCCACTTGATCCAACAACTTGCGTGGTCTCACGTTCCTCCTTGGAGCTCTCCACTGTTCTTTTAGATCTTCAAGATCTCCCCTCCTAGATCTACGCAGTATTAAATCCTGTGCACCTACTTCAAATCAGACGATCTACGGGATTCTCCATCGTGATCCAACGCTCAACGACGTTCTTCCTCCTGAGCTTTTACTCTCTTAAGACTTAGAATATTTTCTAAGTCTTCAAAGGCTCGGCCTTCACTTCTTTCAGGGAATGGGTTCCTGGATCTTGATAACACTCTCTGACGTGTTATTTCTCCTGAGCTTTGTCTGGTTCATACTTCGATTTCCCACACACTTCTTGCATCTAAGGGATTTCGATAACTCAGATCCATGGTATTTCTCGCAGAGAAATTTCTCCCAATTTCCTTGCATTCCTCTCTGGCTCGATGCACACCTAGCAGAGCTTCAAATGAAGAGAAACAATTGAAATTGAAAACTAACAGTCACAATTCCATTCTCCTTTATGGAGATTCATTCACTTGTTCATGAAAATAGAAATAACAGGAAATCACAAATAACATTCACACACACGCATTTGGATCTATTTTCGTTCTGTTATATTCAGAAGTGCCAAAACGGCTACAAATTACACTCAAATTTCAGTAACTCCCAAAAACTGAGATCTCCTACTAACTCGTAGTTCTCTCTTACAACTAATTTCTTTCTGTATTGTAGCTCTCCTAACTGGGCGTACAAACATCTACTTAACTCAAAAATATTTCTACTATTTCCCCTGGCTACTTGCCTACTTTAAAATTCATCCTACGTTATCTTAGTTCAGTCACATTCCAGAGCCGTAGTGGAAACACCTTCTCTGTTTTCGATTTTCAAAACATGCCTCAAAGGGTAAAATTCAGCACTAGTTCAAGCATGCCTCCAAAGGTAAATTCCGACGCTGAGTTAAGGCAGATTTCAAAATTGGCTGCAACTGCCAACATTGAAGTTCTGGATGAACTCTCATGTGTTGAGTGGTCCCATCTCTGTGCACTTGCCAATGATGCTCCTGCATCACTAAATCATCAAATGAATATTGACTTACTGTAATTAGAAATATTTTTGCAAGACTTATCATTTTTAGGCATTCTAAAGTAGTTTCTATTGAAAATATTCACCACTGTATAAGGAAGTAATACCATAACTATCAAGCCTAGAGGTCTCTCATACAATTTTTCCAAGAAACCTGGGTAAGTGAGTCAAGTGTCTTTATCAAAGAGTAAAAAAGAGGTCTAATTAGCGGTTAGTCATGGAAACATCACAATAACTATAAAGGAAGAAAGCAAGTTGAGCCTAGAGATACCTTTATGTTCTTTCTCAATGGTACCATCCACTACACACTAAATATCTTGATTATATCATATATTTAGATAGGCGACGTCCTCTTAAGTACCCCTTACATCGGGACAATCACTAAGTAATATAATGGAAAGTCATCCTCTAACATAAATACTATCCCAATTAA
>ML809933.1:158761-172722 GCA_009831015.1 Picea engelmannii
TTGAAAGGTAATCTAAGTATGGTCTTAGTAATTCCTATGGAGATTCTGATATCCCCCATGGTACATGGAAGATCAAACTCATAAACCAGTTTTGTATAATAGAATATTAGTCACATAGCCACAACAAAGACAATTAAGGGTGTCTAATGATGGCCCCATTTGTGTTGTTTATGTGTATGTTTTTTGTTTTTTGTGGTCGGTGGAATCATCAACTAGTTGGATCGTATTCACGTAACACGGTGTCAAGTATTCTGATTTGCTACCACTAAAACCTCCATGCATGTCGAGGGTTTCAAACCAATGACTACAATCCATCAAAAATTGTTTTACACCTTGTAGACTATTCTTTATGTATATTCTTACTGACCATGATTTTACCTATTTAATGACATATCTCAATGCTTATAGGCACAATTTTATCTATTTAATGAAATATCCTAATATGTCTACTTCATTTTCCCACAAGTTGAATGAAGTCTTCATTCTCTCACAAGTTGAATGAGGTCTTAAATGGAAAATTAAGTCCAAACTACCAAAACATATTATTTTGTATCTTTTAAAATGATTGAACTTATGAGAAATGATGCTTACTCAATATCTCCCTAACAACTTTTATTAATTATTAAAGTACCAATTATAAAATGTTTAAAAATATTTTAAACATAAATATTTTTTATAAAAATATCACATAATTTTTAAAAGAGTGATCCATATTTTAAATAAAATAATTATATTTTGAAAATTATGCTTTAAAGTTTTTTCAATTTTTCAATATTAAAAATATACGTATCCTTTTTTCTCTATTAAACAAATATATAACCTTTTACACTAAAAATTATATCCTATAGAATTGTCCTGAAAAAATCCATTACATCCAATAAATTTTAAAATTATATCCTATAGATTTAGTTGGTCGATGTTACATCACCATGTATGTTCACTTTAAGATAAGAACAAAATTCTCACGAGTTTCATAGTGAAACTAGGAGTTGGTCAATTCCTAAAACGCCATGGGATGAAAGAGTGTGTCACCTTTGTGACACTAAGAAGGTTGAAGATGAAAAGCACTTTCTCTTAGATTGTCGAGCCTATACCCATATTAGATCTCATTTTCAAAAAAATTCTCACACTATGAACCTTCATAACCTCTTAACTCAACAAAAGTATGGTGATCTTAGAAAGCTTCTCTTAACATTTTTCGAGCATAGAAACCAAATTTCTAAAGAATCACAAGTAATCACTTACCCTCTTAAGGTCCAACAGACCAATTCGGTCTTAGTGGACGTTAATCATCATCATCATCATCACTATAATTTCTAAATGAGACGATAGACCAATTCGATCTTAGTGAACATTCATCATCATCATCATCATCACTCTAATTTCTAAATGAAACAACACCGATCACAACGTACAACATATCTCTTTATATGTAAAAACATTATGATCTTTGTAAACTTTACTTTGGTCACTTTCTCAATTATTAAACCACCCTTAATATATAAAATGGTAGAAATCTTATAAAAAAATTAAATTATTTTTTTATTATTATGTATATATAAATTATTTTTTTATTTTATATTATTTTGGTTGGAAATTTATTTTTATTATATAATAAGATTTAAATTGTTTTGATTGATTAATAACTTTATTTTTTAAATGTAAGAAGATAAGGTAACAATCCAAAATACAAAAGCATCTACTAAAATGTATACCTCTTAAGAAGTACCAAAGAGTTATTTTAAGTGATATAATTTTAATATCAGGATAATATTCAATAAAACAAATTATACCTCTTAAGAAGTACCAAAGAGTTATTTTAAGTGATATAATTTTAATGTTAGGATAATATTCAATAAAAAAATTTATATTATTTTGATTAGAAATGTGTTTTTTCATTTAAATTGTTTTGATTGATTAATAATTTTTTTTTTAATGTAAGAAGATAAAGTAACAATCGAAGATACAAAAGTATCTAGTAGAAACTATACCTCTTACTAGTTATTTTAATTGATATAATTTTAAAGTCATGATAACATCTAATAATGGCTTTAGGATAGTTGAATTATAAAAAGTTTTATTGATAAATTAAAAAAATTTAAGAAAAATTAAGAAAAATTAATAATTTAAGTTAAAAATAAATTTATATGTGTGTGTGTGTGTGTGTGTGTGTGTGTGTGTGTGTGTGTGTGTGTGTGTGAGAGATTATTTTAATGTGTTTTCATAATGAGGTATAGAACATTTTTTTAAGCAATTAATATAGTATAATTTGGCGATAATGGTAGCAATTGAAGTTGATAAATCTATTTTTGCATTAAAAACAATAATTTTGTCAATTCCAAACTACAATTATGAAAATAATTCTCTCACCAAATTTTAGTAATAACAAACAATATCATTATTTCCCAAATTACAATTTAAAAATTTCAAATTATTTTTCAAAAGAAAAACAATATCCATTAAAAAAAATAAAAATTCATTTTGATAAGGAGTTGAGAGAAAAAATTGTGTTGGTGTGTAAGCGAGAAAGTGAGCTTGAAACAATGTATCCAATGTTACAAGTATCCACTATGTATACATATCCACTAATATCACATATTTATGACTAGATATGCAATTAAGCATGGTTGAAAAATTAATTAAACCATCCTAGATTCATTTAAATTCAGTTTTATTAAGCTCATAGAGGGATCAAATCTCTTTAAGTGCAAACCTTTAACCTTTTTTCAAGTTTTGCATTCTAAACAAAATTTTTACACTCCAAAAAATATTTATACCTGGAAGGATTTAATCCCGCTAAGTGCTTACTAAATTCTGAATTAATAAATTAAAATGGTTGTGTTATATATATATATATATATATATATATATATATATATATATATACTCCAATGAAAAAAGATTATGAACCATAAATATCCTTCTCATATCAATGTTTGCACTCTTTACATATTATAACACCAAACCATGGATGTTGAGTGGAGGCTTTCTCCAACACAATTTTTTTAATTATTTTGTTATTTTTTCTTATTATTTTAATGTCTTAATCATTGTAATATATATATATATATATGAGTTGACATATTAAATTTTTCAATATTATTATTATTTTAATGTGTTATGTTACATGGACATCTCTCCCCTATTTTAAATTCAAATTTTTAATAAAAAATTATAGCATTTTTCTAAATATTCAATTTTTAAATTATATTGATGAGGTGTTTTATAGTGTAGATGTCATGCAAGGTTACCTTATGACGCAGCACGTACTCGCAAGCACGCCCACTCACAGGATCTTTTCTTCCTTCACGGCCCGAAGAACTCTAATTGTTCTTCTATTTCCCTGTCAGGAAATCTGCACCCACAACAATCTTCGTGCGATCCCCTCTTTGTACTCGGAAGATCGGAACTCGCGAGTTTGCGGATCCAATGGTCGAGTGTAGGCCCATCGAATCCCCGAGACCCGACAACCAGTCAACACTGACCTTCTCCTATCGGGGTTTTCTCTATCGCGATTTTGCTACTCGCGATGTCGAACCACTCATATCGCCGACTCCCGATACCCGATACGCCGAAACTCCGACACCCGCGCGAGTTGATTTTCAATGCCTTCACTCCATCGGCATTTTGGACTTCACGGTATCGCGAATCCTGATGCAATTGTTTCAGAACTTCTTGCTGCGAAATCCCAATACGACGTGCCACCTGTCCACCTACCAACTCCGCTATGGCCCCACACTAACCTTCAACTGTCGGGATATCGCGCATCGCAATATCGCGATTCTTGTTGCTATGTGCATGGGACTTCCACCCACGAAACCCTGATACACGATGTATGTATAGATCCAATGGCCCTTGTGACTCGGTTCAATGGCTCTGCCCCTCCTAAGCTTTAAACCTCTCGGGAATACCTGCAGTATCTCCACTGCACCTCCGCGAGATCTAACGGCTCATGGAAATTCATGGATTCTCCTCAGAGAATATCGTCCGTCTGTCCCTTCTTGGCGATTCCTGCGAATGACCAAGTGTTCATTAATGGAACTCGTCCACTTGCGCACAAACTTGGGATGCCTGTTTAAAACACTTCACGGCACGAGCTCGTTGTGCTTCTCTTGGTGATTTCTTGAAGGTTATATACCTGCTGAGCTTTTCCACGGCTTCAAGTCCTCAGAAAGAAATCCTCTTGCTCGCACTCCTTGTGGAAACCTTCAAACACTCTCAAGTGCTTGAATACTTCGAATCTGCGCACACCTGCAGCAACAGTCTCTTGACATTTTACTCAGGCTCACAACCCTAAAAATTTTACCCGGCCTGCGCACTCCTTGCACGGATCTTGTGCCCAACTGCACCTTTGGGATGAATGAGAACAAAATCTATCTCTATCTGAACCCTCTGTCAACGCAATCCTTGCGGACACTTCAACTGCACTCCTTGCGAGAATCCTCTCGCTCAAATAGAGAAACAATTGAAACTCATTCCTTCTTCCTCTCTGACTTCATTTCAAACATGAAATCATATAAACAGCATATAAAACAAATGTATAACAAGAAGAAAACATTCATGAGCATATCATTCAGCATCAATACACAGAGAACAGACACAAAACCATGAAATTGAACCAACTCTTTCTATTAATTCAAATATCTGTACATGGGTGTTCTTACAGAGCTCTCTGCATGCTCTTGCTCTCTTCAACAATGTTTCTTCAATTATTATTACAATACACAATGAGGGTGTCTATATCCTGTTTCCCTCTTGCACTCTAGAAACTGTCCAATCTAGAATTAAATTCTATCTACCTGGATTAACTACTTTAAATGCCTTCTACCTACTAAGGACGAGAGCTAAAGGCTCAAGGTCCGTTTACATTTTACAAGTGCGCTTCATTAAATGACTCATTTAAGATCGTGCAATAACTTCCAAGGTAATTCCAAAAATTCGTGCTGGCGCTTGTCCAGTTGTCCTCCACTTTCGCGCTGGCTCGCTTGATGTGAGAGATGCTCCTGCATCATACTCCCTCGCTTGAAAAATTCATGGACTCCTGTCCATGAGCTCCTGCACGGTCTGTCCATGCTTTTTTATCTCTGCCTTGGTCTCCCAGCTAGTGTCTTCGACTGGATGGTTCTTCCACTTGACCAAATACTCAAAGTATTTCTTTCGCCTGGTCCTTTTTCTCACTCTCTTGTCCAGTATGCACTCCATCTATGGCTTCTCTACAACTGGCATCTGTTTCCGCCACTGAATCACTGGTTTCTCATCTCTTGTCCCTGCTTCCTCAGGTTTATATGGGTACAAATCCAAGATATTGAATATCAAAGAAATTCTGATCCCATCGGGTAATTCAATCTCATAAGTGTTCACCCCAAACTTCTTCAAGACCCTACATAGTCCGATTTTCTTCATCTTCAGCTTATTATATGTTCCTCTCGGGAACCTTTCTTTCCTTAGATGTGCTAGAACCAAATAGCCAACCTCGAACTGAAGTTGTCTCTTTCGTTGATCGACTCTGCGCTTGTACTCCTGGTTTGAACTTTGCAATCGCTCCTTCACCCGGAAGTGAAGTTCTTTCATCACCTCTACGAAATCTTCTGCACTAGCGCTCCTAGTCGCAATCTGTTCTGAATCTCCTAGTTTAGAAATTCCTCTCAGTTGCATGCCATATATAACCTGAAATGGACTCTGTCCTGTGCTCCTGTTGACTGAGTCATTATACACAAACTCTGTCTGCGGCAATATATGGTCCCACTGGCTATGGTGCTCTATCACCAAGCTCCTCAGCAAGTCTCCCAGACTTTTGTTTACCAATTCCGTCTGTCCATCCATCTGAGGATGATACGCTGAACTAAACAACAAGTTAGTTCCTAGCTTCTTCCATAAGGTCCTCCAAAAATTCCTTATGAACTTTGTATCTCTGTCCGAAACTATGCTTCTCGACAAACCATGAAGTCGAATGACCTCCTTGAAAAATAGGTTCGCGATGTGAGTCGCGTTACTAGTCTTTTGACATGGAATGAAGTGTGGCATTTTGGAAAATCTATCCACCACCACAAAGATCGAATCAACACCTCTTTGTGTTCTCGGCAACCCCAATACAAAATCCATGCTAATCGCATCCCACGGCCTTTCAGGTATGGAAAATGGTTGATAAAATCATGCATTTTGTCTCCTTCCCTTCAAATGATGGCAAATTCTACATCTGTCTACGAATCTCTTGACATATGCTCGCATTCCCGACCAAAAATATGACTCATTCAGCTTCGCGAATGTTTTTTCATGACCAAAGTGCCCTGCCAATCCTCCACTGTGTTTCTCCTTTAACAAGTTCTCCCTCATGGAGCATTTAGGAATACACAGTTGATTACCTTTAAACAACAATCCTTCCTGGATCATATACTCTATCCATTGGCTTTTGTCTCTGAGAAATGGATTCTCATCTGCTTCATACGCTTCGCTGAAATCTTGATCATCTACGTACATGTCCCTCAGATCCTCAAAACCCAACGTTTTGACTCAGAACTCCTGCAACAACAAACACTTCCTTCTCAAAGCATCAACAACTTTGTTAGCAGTACCAGAAATATGTTTTATCACGAAAGTGAAATTCTGCATATACTCAACCCATTTGGCATGCTTCTGATTCAACTTCTGTTGTTGAGTCACAAACTGCAATGCATGATTGTCACTATACAATACAAACTCTTTCGGGATCAAGTAGTGCCTCCATTTCTTCAATGCCTGTATAATAGCATAAAATTCCTTATCATAAGTGGAATATTTCACTTTCACTTCATTCATCTTCTCGCTGAAATATGCGATTGGCCTGTCTTCCTGACTCAAGACTTCCCGGATTGCATATCCGCTTGCATCGCATTTCACTTGAAATGTCTTTCGAAAATCCGGCAACACCAAAACTGGATGTTTTGTGATCTTCTGCTTCAACAATCTAAAGCTTTTTTCAGCCTCTTCAGTCCAGTGAAAAGATTTATGCTACTTCTTCACTGTATCCATCATTGTTGCACTAATTCCACTGAAATTCTTGAAGAACTTTCGGTAGAAACTAGCCAATCCATGAAAACTTCTCACCTCAAAAATATTCCTCGGTGATGGCCAATTCTTGATTACCTCCACCTTATCTGGATCCATCCTCAACTCATCTGCAGAAATAACAAATCCCAGATAAATGAGTTATGTCTTCATGAATGAGGATTTATTCATATTTATCAACAACTTCTCCTGTTGTAGTCTCTGCATCACTGTAGCCAAATGCTTCAAGTGTTCTGCCACTGATTTACTGAAAATCAGTATGTCATCCAAATACATGATGACAAATTTCCCGATGAACTCCCTCAAGACTTCGTTCATCAACCTCATGAAGGTACTTGGTGCATTTGTTAAGCCAAACAACATAACAATCCATTCATACAACCCTTCGTTTGTCTTGAATGTTGTCTTCCACTCATCACCCTCTCTCATGCGAATCTGGTGATAACCACTTTTCAAATCAATCTTTGAAAAGTATTTTTCTCCACTCAAGCAATCCATCAGATCATCCATCCTTCGCAATGGAAATCTGTACCTGATGGTTATCTTATTTATCACCCTCGAGTCAGTACACATCCTCCAACCTCCATCTTTCTTCGGACTGAGTATTGTTGGAACAACACATGGACTCAAGCTTTCCCTGACCAAACCTTTGTCCAACAACTCCTGGACTTGCCTCTTAACCTCTTCATTTTCCTTCGGCGTCAATGTGTACACAAGATTTATTCGACAAACTAGCTCCTGGTATGAGATCAATATGATGATTCACACTTCTCATTGGTGGCAACGAACGAGGTAATTCGTCCACTACTATATCAGTGAACTCTTCCAGCAGTTCCTGAATTTCATCTGGTAAATCATCCACTCTTGTGCTAGTCAGAACAATCCTCGACTTCCTGACCATAAAGAATTGTGGATCTTCCTTCTTCTTAACCTCTGTAAGAAGTTCCTTCCCACTCATGAGAAGTACAATGTTGCTTACTTCCGGCTTCACCTCTGTCTCCTTAATTGGAAGCAACATATGGGTTCTCCCATTCTTCTCTAGGGTGTATGTGTTCATTCTCCCATCATGAATCACATTCCTGTCATATTGCCATGGCCTACCCAGCAATAAATGACAAACATCCATAGGAATAGCATCACACAAGATCTTATCATTATATCCCCCTATCTTGAATTCAACTAAACATTGTTTAGTGACAGTTACCTGGTGTCCTTTCTGTAGCCACAAAATTATGTACGGGCTTGGATGATCAGTCGTCTCCAGCTCTAGCTTCTCTACCATCTCGGTTGAAAAGAGATTGTCCGTGCTACCACTGTCTACAATAACCTTGCATACCCTGTCCTTGGTCTTTCAAGCAGTCCTGAAAAGTCTGGTCCTTTGGACTGAACTCTCCACCTCCTTCTCTGGTGTCAAAAGAGCTTTTCGCATCATCAACAATCTTCCGCCTTCAGCATCTTCTGGCTCAACATCCTGCCTCTGTGCTTTGGTGATGTGAGCTTCTCCAATGTCCTTCTTTTTATCTAGACACTCGTAAGAATTGTGCCCATTCTTTCCACATGTGATTACTCCACCTCTTCCTCTTCCTCTACCTCTAGTACGAGGAAAAGTGTTGTTGTTAGCATAATCTCCTCTCTGCTCAGTATGTTGTCCTTTCTGTTCATCATATTGCCCACGCTGTGAACTTCCACCTCTCTCTGTTCGAGTCGAAGGTTTCTTCCAGTCTTCCTTGGGCTTCTGATATTTTTCCTGGGCAACTAATTTGCCTCTGGGCTGACTTTTGCCTCGGCCCCTCTAACTCTGCTTTCGGCTCATCTTCTCCTCCACTTTCAGAGCCATCTGATAAGCATTGTCCACCATTTGGATGGCTACCACGCTCATCTCATCTTGGATATCATATCTCATTCCATTCATATATCTGGAAACTTTTTCATCAGCGCTCTCCCGATGAACTTCCCTGATGTTCAGTCTGTAGAACTCCTCAGTGTATTCTTTCACTGTCATCAGCTTCTGTCTCAGGTTTTTCATCCTCCTGAATAGAGTAATTTGATAATCCCTGGGGATGAATTTCACCTTCATTTTTGTGATTATCCTGTCCTAGATTTTGATCTTCTGCTTGCCCTTGCAGCGTCTGTCAGCTTGTAGTTCATCCCACCACAATCCTGCATGTCCCTTTAATCCTGTAACAGCATGCTTGACCTTCTTGTCTTCTTTGACATCTTAATAGTCGAAGTATGTGTCTAGAGCTCTAATCCAGTTTAGAAGCTCCTCTACATCCAAGTTTCCCTCATAAACTGGAATGTCCATTTTCGCCCTTGCACCCATCCTTGCAATAGCTCTAATCAAACGCTCGTTTGATGCATCTTCATCTGCAACTTCCTCTTCATGTTCAGCCTCAACTTCACTCTTGGAATCACTCAGATCCCCTGCACTGGCTGTGTGTCTTTGCGCTGTCTCCATATCTTCGAGTCTTGCTCGTAGATCACGCATCTGTCTCTCCATAACTGGATTTGTCATCTGCCTACCCCTTCTTCTTGGCATTTCCCTATCCTTTGGATCGGGTGACTGCATGTCCCTTCTCCTTGGCGGCATGATGAATTCTCTTCCTTCTCTTCTACAGAAAGAAAAGAATCTTTATGTGCTCTGATACCAAACTTGACGCAGCACGCGCTCGCAAGCATGCCCGCTCGCAGGATCTTTTCTTCCTTCACGACCCGAAGAACTCTAATTGTTCTTCTATTTCCCTATCAGGAAATCTACACCCACGACAATCTTCGTACAATCCCCTCTTTGTACTCGGAAGATAGGAACTCACAACTTCGTGGATCCAATGGTCGAGCGTAGGCCCCTAGAATCCCCGAGACCCGACAACCAGTCAACGCTGACCTTCTCCTATCAGGGTTTTCTCTATCACGATTTCACTACTCGCGATGTTGAACCACTCATATCCCCGACTCTCAATACATAATACGCCGAAACTCCGACACCCGTGCGAGTTGATTTTCAATGCCTTCACTCCATCGGCATTTCAGACTTCACGGTATCGCGAATCCTGATGCAATTGTTTCAGAACTTCTTGCTGCGAAATGTCGATACGACGTGCCACTTGTCCACCTACCAACTCCACTGTGGCCCCACACTAACCTTCGACTGTCGGGATATCGCGCATCGCAATATCGCGATTCCTATTGCTATGTGCATGAGACTTCCACCCACGAAACCCCGATACACGATGTACGTATAGATCCAACGGCCCTTGTGACTCGGATCAACGACTCTGCCCCTCCTGAGCTTTAAACCTCTCGGGAATACATGCAGTATCTCCACTACACCTCCGTGAGATCTAACGGCTCACGAAAATTCGCGGATTCTCCTCAGAGAATATCGTCCGTCCGTCGCTTCTTGGCGATTCCTGCGAATGACCAAGTGTTCCTTCGCGGAACTCATCCACCTGCGCGCAAACTTGCGACGCCTGTGTAAAACACTTCACGGCACAAGCTCCCTGTGCTTCTCTTGTTGTTTGCTCGAAGGTTCTATACCTCCTGATATTTTCCACGACTTCAAGTCCTCAGAAAGAAAGCCTCTTGCTCGCACTCCTTGTGGCAACCTTCAAACACTCTGAAGTTCTTGAATACTTCGACTCTGCATGCACTTGCAGCAACAGTCTCTCGACGTTTTACTCAGGCTCGCAACCCTGAAACTTTTACCCGGCCTACGCACTCCTTGCATGACTCCTGTGCCCAACTGCACCTTTGGGATGAATGAGAACAAAAGCTATCTCTATCTGAACCCTCTGTCAACGCACTCCTTGCGGACACTTCAACTTCACTCCTTGCAGGAATCCTCTGGCTCAAATAGAGAAACAATTGAAACGCATTCCTTCTTCCCCTTTGACTTTAATTCAAACATGAAATCATATACACAACATATAAAGCAAATGTATAATAGGAAGAAAACATTCATGAGCATATCATTCAGCATCAATACACAGAGAACAGACACAAAACCATGAAATTGAACCAACTCTTTCTATTAATTCAAATATCTGTACATGGGTGTTCTTACACAGCTCTCTGCATGCTCTTGCTCTTTTCAACAATGTTGCTTCAATTATTATTACAATATACAATGAGGGTGTCTATATCCCGTTTCCCTCTTGCGCTCTAGAAACTGTCCTATCTAGAATTAAATTCTATCTACCTACATTAACTACTTTAAATGCCTTCTACCTACTAAGGACGAGAGCTAAAGGCTCAAGTTCCGTTTACATTTTACAAGTGCGCTCCATTAAATGACTAATTTAAGATCGCGCAATAACTTCCAAGGTAATTCCAAAAATTCGTGCCGGCGCTTGTCCAGCTGTCCTCCGCTTCCGCACTGGCTCGCTTGATGTGAGAGATGCTCCTGCATCACCTTATATGAAAGAAACACATACGATTAAATTTAAATTAAATAAATATATAAACTCAAATTTGAGTCACACCTAGAAGTATCAAATTTCTTAAGGTGTAATTTCTTTTATCACTTAATATTATTGAATTAATACATGCTAAAAAAATTATACCAATAAAATTAATTTCTTTTGGTGAGGAGTCCCCACTATTTATATTGGAAAGAAACTACTTATCATCAAGGATTTTTTCTCCAATATGTGTAACAAAACTGATCCATATTTGGATCCAGGAGCCTGATGAGACTTAGAAAGGCCTAAAAATCAATGTTCTCAGAATGGCTTAAAAAAAAACGTGCGCCTAAGCCTCGTCGATACAAAACTAACGCAACTTGAACGGGCTCAAACATACATCATATGCTCAAGTTATGGTGATCTGTTTGTTTTGCCAAACAAAAAAAAAATGATGATTATACAATTCGTACAGTGCCACGTGGCAATTGACTGTACAGGCTGTACGACCATAAAAATGATGTGGCAGGCATCGTCAGTGTTGATGTGGCAGCTTCTGGAGGTGTCATGTGGTAGGCTGACTGGGTGTATGGACGATGATGTGGACAGCACAGGTGGACCAAGGTAATGGTGACGCATGTCATCATTGCAAGGGTGACACGTGGTCCGCCCGTACAGATGATGTGGCCCGCTCTTACATAGACACGTGGCATGCCTGTACAACGACATGTGGCAGACGATGACTAAGAAAGTAGTTTTGATAGGGAAGATAGGTGGCAGACATGTGGGCTAGTCGATGTTTGACACTTGGCATCAAATTCGATGAATGGAGAGGTGCCACGTGGCACCCATCCATTGGTCATTTTTATTGCAAAATATTGGAGTTTCAGTGGTTTAAACTGTGGAACTCCCACCGAGATAAGGTTTGGCAGGGCTCGGCTAGCCAACTCGCCCACACTTGTACGTTGTTAACCATAGCATAAAAATTATATTTAAGTTTATGCAGAATGTTATTTGGGCAGAAAAGGGTTGGGACCTAGCCCTAGTCCTCGACGTAAACATTGCCACGAGACTCTGCAATGGAACCACGGGCTTATGACTATTGGCACGGATGAACAAGGCCTAGCCCTCAATTTTGGTACCTTCCACCATGTGACCCAGTCTATCGTTATGATTTGGCACGTGGTTTTTATACTTACAGCCCCCATTCCCATGACCACACCACTATATGACTCTGGTTCCTCCGTGTATAAGCACAGTTTGTGGATTGGCACGTTTGTTATATGGGTTAGCACCTGGTTGGTCGAGCTATCCCATTGAACAAGGTGCTTAACCATCGAAAGCTTATCCAATGTAATGGTGCATGGAGTTGCGGCCTGGACCCATGGTCTATGTATGCGACCAGAGTTTGTGGAAACGGGGCCAGCGCACAACACCTTATGGGCTGGCGCTTGGCCACATGGATGCCATGTGAATTGGAAAAGGGGTATGCACCCATAATTGTGGGGCTTGTGCCAATATTTGTTACAAAGTGGTTTTTATACTTTGGGATATGGATTTTTGTTGATTTTATTTAGCATTTTTGGGGGATATTAGGCTCTTTTTGAGGTCGGATCTTGGGGGGAAGTTGGGAGATGGTTACCAGCTTCAGATATATATAAAGCAAGCCTTCTTGAGGCCATGGAGGGTGGTTCAAAATAGGTTTATGATGCCGTATTGTTGAGCCAAAGCCATTGGCATGTAGGGAAGCTATTGAGGAGTGCACCTTTGCGGGCCATTTCTGGGAGCCTCGTTCATCCGATTTGTGTGCCGTCAGTTTTGATGGGTTCATGAGATCCGGTAGAACATAACCAGCTCATTTTTGTAACATTTTGGCACTATAATGATATACTTGTAAAGCTTCAAAAAAAAATAATAAAATCCCACTGAGACACGGCCCGAAGACGTAGGCAAGATTCCCAAACTCCGTTATCACATTGGTCTTATGGTTTGTTGTTGTTTTATGCTTCAATTCAATTATGTACATGTTTATATGGATGTCACACTTATTCTATAATTCTTCCTCTTTCTTTCAACTTCCTAATTGGTTAATCAACACATGCATGATAACTCAACCATAGTCATTTGAAAGATCTTTTCAGATCAAGTGGTATCTGAGCTAGTTGATGTTTGGAATTTGAGTTTTGCATGTTAACTAGGGAAGAGCTCGTTTCAAGGGAGAAAATGGCATCTACAGGAGGACTTTCTCAAGATGATACATAATTCAGAAATTCGGTGTTTGTCATGGCCGAGATGGTGAAAGTGTTATATGAAGACTACTTGGAATGAAAGAGACCGTTTCAAGAGAAATTTTCAAAGAACAACAAAGGCAAAGAATGATTGAATGAAGGGCCTTCTACATCTGTTTCAAAAAAAAACTCTAAGGTATGCAGTGAATTTCATTCATCAAATTCTAAAAAAATTAAAATTATATATAAAAACTTTAAAAAATGACTAAAAATTTAAATAAAAAAAAAA
>ML809933.1:190734-202789 GCA_009831015.1 Picea engelmannii
AACAAAACATTCTCGATTACACATTCACGCATAAAATCCCAATAATACTATCTAGATCCAAACAAATAGGATCTACTAACTAAACTAGAGACTATCTCTTCTCTATCTTTCTAGCACTATCAAAATCACTAAAAACTAGCTTTCAAATGATTTTGATCTCATCTTTGGCAACAAAAGCCATTTATTGTCACGCAACTAACTACCAGAATTGAAAACCAACTCCCTTTACAACAATCTTTACTTTCTAGAAGTCGACAAATTTTAAAAATGAATCATGCCCCTGCATCAATTGTCCTTGTTAATTTTCGGTTAATTTTCTTCTATTGCCTTAACTTAATGAGGGATTTACTCATTTTTTCCTCTCAATAAGGTTCTTCAAAATTGTAACCAACTTAATTCTTGGACCTCATCACATCCACTACTTGCAAATACACATCAAAACTAGCTCTAATACCACTTGATTCAAAAATACTTAGATACCACTTATTCCTTTAAAATATATAGGTTAGCATCTAACCTGATTCAAAATTAATTCTTGATCGTATTGAGGTGATTTGAAGAAAAATAATGATGTGATTCTCATCCAAATTCTCATTAACTAATGATTAATTTGAAGAATTATGAGTTAACATAATAGAAAATAAAAGAACTCAAATTATACAATATTGATGACATATATTACTTCAGCTCCAAGTCCCCTTTAGATAGTGATACTGATCTCCATAATCTCAAAATGTCAAAATACATTACAACATGGACTTACAAAAGCCAATTTTATGAAATCTCTTTAATTCCACTACTCAAACTCAAAAAAGGAGTTTACCTTTGTATTCCTTACGAAATTCTAAGAAAAATGCATATCAAGTTGACCATATCCTGAACTCGATCAATTTCACCCTCTTTACTCACCAAATGATGCACTATGGCACTAATTAATGGAAATATGGACTGATAATTTTATAAATAACCTCTTAGCACAAAAATAACATCGTCATTCAAATCCTCTTGGAAAAATGAGAAAAATGAGTATAAGCATGTATATGTTTGGACAATATACCTTAGGGCACACATATCTATGCAACACACAAAATTATATTTACTCAGCATGCAAATCGATACAATACCAAATTAGTTCCTTTCTCTACATGAAAAAAAATGAAATCTGTATATTACTTTCTTCTTGGGATTTGTGCACATCTCATACTTCATGCCTGTCTCGGGATGTTCTTCAGTCTTGGACCACACACACATAAATAGTTTGTGGGCCCCCAACCATGCTCATATTATGTGTTGTCAACATTTAACATTTCGTTGGTGAATCCAATAATATGTGGTTCCATTGGCATAGTGGTTAAGGAATTAGAAATATACGCAGTAGGTCGGGGGATCAAACCCCACCAACCTATGATTGTTTTGTGGCATTGTTATATTCGTTCGTGGAATATATCATATGGTTATATGCGGTGCAACATATTTTTTAACTCCCCATGGATCCTAGAACATGGTTATATGATATACCATATGACCATATATTATGTGCCGAGGGATTATCACTTGACCCCCTTTTTCTGCCTATTCAAACCTTAACCAAACTTAAATAAAATTTACAACATGTATGGTTAAAAAATAATGCGATGGCATGATGGTAGAAGGGCTTGGGTAAGGTTATGGGAGGTCGGAGGTTTGACCCCCATCGTATCCCATAAAATTTTGATATACATAAACCATAATAGGCCAATGAGGGACTACCACATGACAGATTTTAATTGGCTTTCTTGTGCCACGTGTCAATCCATAATTAGTGCCAATTATATGTACACATTTCCTAGTCACCTTCCAACTTGTCATGCCACGTTGCCTGCCTTCCACGTCAACACTTTATGACCTGTAATTTCATGCCATGTGTAACCCTTGGAGTGGTGACATGTGTCACCTTTGGCCCTTTGAATTTTACCTTTTTTCCCTACTTTGACCCAAACTTTGACCATCCATAAATTTTGCATAAGAACTTTGTTTGAGGCATTTTTTACATCATTGGAAATATGTCACCAAGCTATACACATTGATGGTGTTTTTAATATATTTTGAGATAACAAAAGTTTGATATTTTATGGATCCTTTTGGATTTCTATGATAATTTTGGATCCTCCTAGATCTGTGTAAGCATTCATGTATCCTCCTAGATCATTTGATGTACTTAGTTTGGGAAATGAAAATATCTTCATCTAGCTGACATATCTAGAGTCCCAAAATGAAAGTCAACTCACCAAGTAGGGACATTTCAAACTCGTTTTGCATGTCTTTGGAAAACTTCTTACTCAATCTGTCATCGTCAATTCCAAAGATGATGTTAGCCACATATACTTCAATGGGAAGTATGTTTTCCTAATCCACTTTTATGTAGAAATTTCTATATTCATTTCCCTTCCTCAAACCTTATTGTTGCAATTACGTTTACAATCTTGAATACCAAGCTCTAGGGGCTTGCTTGAGTCCATACAGATATTTATTCAATATGCAAACATAATCTTCCTTTTCTGATAGTAGGAACCCTTCTGGTTTGTCTATGTATACCTCTTCTTCTAATTCCCCATTTAGAAATGTTGATTTTACATCCATCTGATATACTCCAATCCTTTTGAAACATGCATAGGCCAATATCATTCTGATTTCTTCCATTCCAGCAATAGGAGCAAAATTTTCTTCAAAATCCACTCCTTAAAATTGAGCATATCCTTTTCATATTAGCATTTCCTCATTTTTGGTTACTTGTCCATCTTTGTTTATTTTATTTCTTAACGCCCATTTTGTGCCAATCACATTTTTGTATTTAGGTCTTGGAACTAGTTCCCATGACTCATTATTCTCTATTTGATTCAGTTCTTCTTCCATGGCCTTGATCTGATGTTCATCATTGTTGTATTCCTCAAAGATGCTTGGTTCAACTGTGGATAATAGTGCTACATGTCTTTGTTCTGGTGTACATGCCCATCTGATTCCTCTGATTTCTATTCCTGCATTTTGATCTCCAATAATTTGTTCTAGTGGATGATTCTTCTGAATCCAATGGTTAGGTGGTTTTGCAGATGTCTGGAAATATTTTTTATTGTATTCTATTTCTTCTTTCTCTGCTTCTGGTTGCTTCTCTTATGGTTCTTCTACTTCTTACTCTACTTCTTATTTCTTTAGTTCTTCTTCTGCTTCATTCCCTTTTGAATTTATTCTTTATTCTCTTGTCTTTAGTATATTTGTCTCATCAATATTTACATTGATGATTTCCACCATTTTGTTGAGTCTTAGGTTGTAGCATTTGTATGCCTTGTTTTTTCTTGAGTAACCAACCAATATAACTTTATGAACCCAATACTCAAACTTTCCAATCTTATTGTCTTCTTTTTTTATGTAACATTTTCTTCCAAACACTCTAAAGTGCTTGACATTCGTAGGTCTTTCCGTCCACAGTTCATATGGATTCTTGTCATTCTTACTTCCAAGAATTACTAAGTTAAAGATATGAACAGTTGTACATACTTCTTGTACCCATAATATATCACCCAAATTGGAATATTTCAACATAGTTCTATCCATTTCATGTGTAATTATGTTCTTCCTTTCAATGAATCCATTTTGATGTGTCCTAGTTGTTGAGCATTGTCTTTTTATTCCATGTTCTTCACAAAAGTCCATAAATTATTTTGATGTGAACTCACCTCCATTTTATGATATCAAACACTTGATTTCCAACTTAGTCTCATTTTCAACCATCTCTTTGAATGTCCTGAAACATTCGAATGTCTCTGGAATTTTCTTGAGAAAACAAAATATGTCATTCTTGTATAATACTCAATAAGTAACATGTATTATTATTCACCATTTAGCCATTTTGTTCTCATTGGTCCACATAGATCGATGTGTACAATATCCAATGTTTTTTTGGTAGAGTATTCCTTTGTTCTGAACTTAGTTCTTGTTTGTTTTCCATGTAGACAGTGCTTGCACAAAGTATTGGTTGGCTTTGAAATTTCAAGAATTTCTCTTACCGCTTCCTTTCTACTAATTTTGACAATATTATCAAAGTTCATATGACCCATTATTCTGTTCCAAATCAAACTTTCATTTTCTTTTCCCAAGTAAAAATTTTCATTTTCAATCTCATTTAAGATGTATATGTTGTTTGGAGTCCTTATTGTTGCTTCCTTCCTGGATGGATTATCCTCCTTTTTTCTCATTTCATACACTGTAAGGATTCTAGGTAACTTGTCAATTCTTAATGTAGTAATATTTTCTCTTTATTATAGCATGAAATATTCAGATCAAATCTCAATGGAAGAGACCTTAGTACCTTTTGAATGATTATTGGTTCTTTAATTCCTTCTCCTAATCCTTTAACAAAGTTCACTATTTCATCAACTTGCATAAAATAAGCTACAATATCTTCATATTCCTTCATTTTAAATTGTTCAAGTTGACCTCTATAAGTTTGAAGTTTGGCCCCTTTGAATTGGGCATATCCTTCATAAACATTTTGAAGTTTTTCCCAAAGATCCTTTGCATATTCGTAATGCATAACCTTGAAATATACTGAACTAGACAAGACACTCATAATAGAATTTTTATCCTTCGAATTGTTTTATCTAAGATTAATTCCATCTCTATATGTTGGGGGAGTGGTAGGTGTTGTGTATCCATCTAATACTTCTTTTCAAAAATCAAATCCTTCTTCTTGCACAAGCATTTTCACCCTTTTTCTCTAGAAGGAATAGTTATGAACATGAAATAGTGGCATTTCATTATTAGTGCACTCCATGATATACCTTGCAATGATTAGACTATTTTTGAAGGACCTGTTATGATGCCAATGGTTAATGCAAGTCAAGAAGTCTTGTGGCTTCAACAAATCTGTTCAGAGTTTGGATTCCACCAATCGCATTCAACCACACTCTGGTGTGACAATTGAAGTGTCGTCAATCTCACCAAAGGTCAAGTTCAAAATTAGTGAAAAAAGAACAACAATCTACACATGCACTTCATTAAAAATCTCATTCATGATTGATTTATTGAAGTTCTCTTTTTCCTTATATAAGATTAAGTTGCAGACATTTTTACAAAGTCTCTTACAGAAGTGAAGTTTTCCAAACTTCAACATTTGTTAAGATTTATTGAACTTGTCGTTAAGGGGGGATAGGCTCTAATTCCTCCTTTCTTCTTCGATTTTCTCATCTTTGTAAATTCTTCAATATTGTCCCAAGTTGCTCTTAAAGGGAGGATGTTAGGATATTTAGACACTTAGGATTTACTTAAGATCAACTTGGTCAAATGTGTTGTTAGGTTAAAGTGTGTTTCTTTACTATGCATTAGTATGCACTTGGAGTTATGTAATCTGGCAGTCATGACATGTTCTAGACATAGAGTGATCCAACAAATCATATTGCCCTCAATCTTAATGGATACTTTGATCCATGGGTTAACACCTAGTCATTCCATGATCTCTATTTAATGAGCATGGAGCATCATTTAATGATGATCAATTGTGAGAAACTCTCTTGTAATATTTTTCTTTTTCATTCATAAATTTCCATACATGGCCATGTTGGATGGGGTAATGGATGTTTCCCCACATTGGGGTTTTACGGCATAAAAAAAATGTTTTTTTTATCTTTGATTTGGTTGTGTGAGTGGTTACTAATGGTGCTCTTCCTCTTTTGGAATACATTGTATTTCCAAACACATACGATGAATAATCAACCTATTCATTGCTTCCAAATCCAACAATGCACAAACAATATCCCATTTGTTGTGGAGGGAAAAATATCACCATAGTCTATTCCATATTTCTATTCATATCCTTTCACCAAAAGCCTCTCATTATGATTTTCATGTGAGCCATATGGTTTTTACTTGTTCTTGTAGAACTACCCAAAATTGATTGGTTTTCTTCCAAAGGGAGGATCCACCAACTTCCATTTACCATTATTTATGAGAGTATCGTACTCCTTTTGCATGGCTTGCTTCCATTCATAATGAGAAGTATCTTCTTCAAAGAATGTTGGTTCGAAGTTTTTATATAAATTAAATTCCCAATCATACGAAGCATCCATATCATTGACATCACAGGAATATGAATCATCTACATCACCTCCATCATCTTGTCTTTTTTAACTTCTAGTTCCTATCTTTCTAACCTCATTAGGATAAGCGCTTTCAAATGTTTTTATGAGAAAAATTGGACATTTATTGGATGGTCCATGTTTCTCCACTAATTGAGATTCCCCATCAACATTCATCTTTTCAATCCTCTCAATCACATCATCCAATTTTTATTCCTATTCTTATGAAGTGGTTAGATATTCTACATGAGGGGAGATGACACTTCAAAAATAGATTTGTCATTTTGACCCAAGATAGTGACTCCCACTCCAAGATTTTGAATATCATCATCAATCTCATGATTTTTTTTTACATGGGTGAATATCCAGATGACCAAGATACCACTCAATATTCTTGTCATTCTTGGTGGACTCAAGAAAAAATACATGTATGGAAAGAATGGATTTTTTGTTTACCTCAATGTAAAGATGATATTCTTTGGTGTTATTTTAGTACTAGAAGAATATGCACTTTTGGCTCCTTGAATTAGGGAATAACAAATGGAGCCAAAGAACCTAAGATGCCTCACAGAAGGAATGCAAAAATATAACATTTTATAAGGAGTATTGTTCCCAAGAGCATGAGATGGAATTTTGTTTCTCACATAGCCTACACATAGAACTACATCAACCAAAACCATGAGCTTCACATTTTTGAAAAACAACATTGAACATACCACATTCAAGAGTGTCGTGTTTATTATTTTTACTACACCATATTGCTAAGGATATTATAGAATATTAGTTTGATGCTTGGTCTCATGTTGGTGAAGATATATTTTAAACTCATTAGAAGTATATTCCCTCTGTTATCAATACAAAGAGTGTCAATACAATATCATGCTTTATTTTCAATCATGCATGAAAGTTTTTAAAATTTTCAAATGCTTGAGACTTATGTTTCAACAAATAAAACCAAGACATCCTAGTGTAGTCATCAATGAAATTCATGATATATTTATTACCAAAGGTAGATGTAATAGGCATGCGGGCACACAAATCAGAGTGTATCAATTATAGCTTTCTACATTCTCTTGAAGTGGAATCATGAAAATTTTGTTTATTATGTTTCCCAATGATAGAAGCCTCACATTGCTTCAAATTTGTTGGAATGACGGTAAAACTAGAAACACCGTATTTATTGAACATATGAATACTATAATAGTTTATGTGCCCAAATATAGCATGCCAGAAGAGTCTGGAAGAAAGTGTATCTTTGTCATAGTGAGAAAGGTGTATATGATTTTTTTCCCATGTAGATATCCATTTCATCTTCAAAAATTTGTCATCCTCCCATATTGCCATGAAAAAAATGTTGTTGGAATACTTCCTTATTTCAAATTTTCCATCAAACATGTGAATGGAATGGATTTACTGTCAAATTTTCATAAGAGAAAACAAGTTCCTCAACAACTCAAGAAGTTATAGAACATCATGAAAAAGAAAATCCCCGAATCCATGCAATTTGAGCATGATGGTGTCAATTATTGTAGGTTTGAGGCTCGATCCATTTGCAAAGTATACTACACCCTCTAAATTGTCATTCGATTATTCAAAGAAATATTTTTGAAATGTCATGTGGCATGTAACACTAGTGTCAAGAAACTAAGCATATCTCCAAGAATCAAATGACGTTTTTAATAAATCTTCATTTATTCCAGTATTGCAACGATAAAAAATAAAATGACTAGATTAAAGGGCTTTACCTTTTTCTTCGTTTTGTTCCTACTTTTTTTTGTCTTCTCCTATGACATCGTACATGTTTTTACTTCATTTCCATTATTTACATAATGAAGATAGTGAAGATTGTCTCTCTCACCTTGACTCTACCTACCCCCCCTGCCTCTGAAATTCCTCTTTCCAATTCCTTTCTTACTAAATTATCCTCTAGAAGAATCATGTGATTTATTCTTCCATTTTTCAAAAAGGCACACAATCTCCCCAATAAGCTAAGTTGTCTTCTTCCTAAAATCCTTCTCAAGTTCTACACTTTTATCCACAAAGGAATTTAATTGGCCACTATCTTGAAGTGATTCAATATAGTGAGAATATGTGGGGTAGAGGGCCTCAATGAAGACCATGATAGTTCCCGCTAGTAGAATCAATGTGTAAGGTACCAAATCTATTAAAATATTTGAAAATAGAAATATTGCAGAGAATAACAACAGAACAACACAATATATGAAACCACAACACCAAAATTATACCTTTATTGATATGAAACAATGTTCACTTTCCTCTTCAAGGAAGAAACCTCCAATAGAGCATAGCTCTATTATAATCATTCTCAAGACAAAACCTCACATACCCTCTACTCCTATTTATGCTAAGTCTATCTATCCAAAAGAACAATCTAGAGGAAGATCCTTCTAGAAGTGGAAGCTTCTATTAGTTCTTCTTACATTTGATTTATTCTTCCTTATTGCTAGGATTTATTAATATTGGCCTTTATTACATGGAATTATATTGTTCTATAGATGTGAGGGGTTAGGGAGGTTAGGTCCCTAACATGCCCTTCCCCTTGAAGAACAACCTTTTCCTCAAGGATTAAGATGAGGAAATTGTTTTAGAATGGTGTTTAGCTCCCAAGTGGCGTCTTTTGGAGTGGTATCTTTCCGCTAGAATAACACTTCCTTGATGTTGCATTGATGGAGATGATGCTCTCACTGGTCCAATACTTCTTGTTGTTGCAACCATACAAAACCTTCTTTATCCAACTCATGGAGACTATTTTGAGTTTGGCACTTAGTTCCAATCACCTTCTTTAATTAGGAGACATGAAAAAAAATATGGAGCTTTGACTGACTAGGTAGAGCCAACTGCTCAGACACCGATCCCACTCGCTTGAGAACAATATAAGGACCATAAAATTTAGGATAAATTTTCTTACATTGTTCATCTTTGAGTGAAGTCTTATCATAAGGCTGTAGTCAAAGAAACATGTGGTCCCCTTCAACAAATTGTCATTCAAAATGACCTTGATCTTCTTGTTTCTTCATGCAATTCTGAAAAATGACCAAACTGTCTTTAAGGGAACGAAGAATATCCTCTTGGATTGTAAGATTTTTTTCAACCTCCTGAAACTTCGAAACCCGTGGTAGGTATGAGAGAGACGATGGTGGATTTTGGCCATATACTGCTTCAAAAGGAGTCATGCGAGTAGATATATGCAAGATGTGTTGTACCACAATTAAGCTAGAGGAAACCACTAAGCCCAACAAGTTTTCCTCTCAGATGGAAAATACCTCAAATATATTTCCAAACACTTGTTGACAACTTCAGTCTGCCATCCATCTGAGGGTGATAGGTGGTACTGAGATGCAATTGGGTGCCCTATAGCTTGAACAATTCTTTCCAAATATTTTTTGGTGAAACTGGGATGTATGTTAGAGACAATAGAACTAGGCATGCATGAAGCTTGAAGATATTATCCATGAATATTTGAGCCACTGTGTATGTGGTGAATGGGTGTTGAAGAGCACAAAAATGAGAATATTTGGAAAGATGATCGACGAACACCATGATGACTAACTTATTTATCAATTTAGGTAAGCCAACAATGAAATCGATAGAAATATCTCGCCAAATACCAGGTGGAATCGGAAGCGTTTGGATTCTGCTTGAATCTTTGATTGTTTCTCCCTTGTTGCATTGACAGACCTCACATTCAGCCACAAATATGTAGATGGCATGTTTCATACCATGCCAGAAAAAAGAACATTTGACCCATTCATGGGTTTTGGTAAACCCTGAATGCCCAACTATGGGTGAATCAGGAAGCTCAAAAAGCACTATGAATTTAAGTTGTGATTGCATAAATACAAATTTCCTTTGTAGTGAAGCTCTTCATTTTTCCAAGTGTACCCTGGAGACGTTGGAGAATTGTGTTGCAATTGGTGGATCATGCTATAAATATTGGGGTCTTGCAACTATTCCCGACGAACATCTTGGAACCAATATGGTACAATGAAGGAGAGGGAGAAAACAGATCCATCTTCTTCATATTTCTTAGAAAGAGTGTCTGCAACTACATTTTCATTTCCCTTATTGTAAATGAGCTCATAATCATACCCAAATAACTTGGTAACCCATTTTTGTTTCTCTGGTGATGAAATTCGTTGTTCCATAAAATACTTGAGACTCTGATGATTAGTTTTGATTTGGAATCATTGACCTAAGAAATAAGGATGATAGAGATCCAAATCATGCAGCATAGCTAACATTTCCTTTTCATAAATGGATTGGCCCAAGTGTCTCTTTGAAAGTTGTTTGTTAGTGATGACCAAAGGCCTTCAATATTGCATGAGGACGGCCCCAATTCCTTTCCTAGAAGCATCACATTCCAATATAAATGTCTTTGTGAAGTCTGGAAGTGTTAGGAAAGGGTTCGAGCACATAGCATATTTTAAGGCTTGGAAGGAGTGACCCACAACTGGAGTCCAAGTGAATGCATTCTTTTTAAGGGGAGAAGTGAGAGGAGATGAATTTTTTCTATAATTCCAAACAAACTTTCAATAATAGACTGTTAAACCTAGAAAAACATGTAGTCTCTTAATATTTTTAGGGCGAGGCCAATCCTGTATAGCTTCAATTTTCTTAGGATCTACCCGGACACCATCCTTGCCGAAAATATGACCCAGGTATTCCACTTCTGAGGCTCCAAAGGAATATTTATATTGTTTGAGGAAAGGCTGGTGCTTAGAGAGTAGATGGAGAAGTTGACTCACATGGGAGAGATGAGATGTCCAATTTTTACTATGGATGAGAATATCATCAAAGAAAACTAAGACAAAGTGATGGATAAAAGGACAAAAGACATGATTCATAAGACTTTCGAAAGTGGAGGAAGCATTACGAAAGCCAAAGGGAATTACCAAGAAATCATAGTGACCTTGATTTGTTCAAAATGAAGTCTTGGGAATGTATCCTTCTTTCATCCAGATCTGGTCGTAGCCAAAACATAGATCAAGTTTGTTGAAGTACTCAACACCACTCAATTCATCCAATAGGTCATAAATGATAAGAATGTGGAATTTATCTTTTATTATGAGTTTGTTGAGGGCATGAAAATCAGGGGACATGCATCAAGTACCTTCTTTCTTGAGTACCGTGAACATAGGGGAAGAATAGGGGATGGTACTAGGAAGAATAACATCCGCTTATAGAAATTCATGAAGAATTTTCTCAATTTCATTCTTCTAGGAAAAGGGATGAGGATGAGGGTGAACATTAGGCGGAATATTGTCCGGTATGAGAGGGATGGAATGATCATGGAATCAAAAGAAGGGGGGAAGTTATTTGGGAGTGGTGAAAAAAACTTGGTGGTGGGAGAGGATAGATTGGAAGTCGGGATGCACAAAAGGCGTCTTAACAACATGAATGGAATGGAGTTGGGAAATAATTCCAGAATGACCCTTTTCTAGGATATTTTCCATGCAATGAAAACTAATGATCTCATGGGAGCGTGGAGTGATTCCTTGGAACTTATACAATTGTCCCTTCTATTGGAATTACATGGTTAAGTCCTTAAAATCCATGATAATGGGGTTGAGAATGTGTAACCATTCGACACCTAGAACAATATCACAACCACCCATGTCTATATAAAATATATTGTATTTCAGGTGATACTGACCAATTTGGAGCCGCACATTTTCACATCGTCCCCCACATTTCATGGAACCTCCATTAGCCATCATGATTTGAAAATTATTTATGGCATGGATGTAACAATTGACTTCTTGGGAAATGTGATGATTAATAAAATTATGGGTGGTACCAATGTCCACAAGGATGATGACTTTCCTATTTTTTAATGTAACCAATTAATTTGACAGTCTGGGGAGCAGAGAAGCTAGTGATGCCATTAAGTGAAATTAGCAGGTCAACTTCTGGTGGATCAAAGGGTC
>ML809934.1:0-15059 GCA_009831015.1 Picea engelmannii
CCTTCTTCACTGTTCTGAAAGGTTTCTACCAAAGCAATGGAATTTATGCTAATATGCTCCCCCTTTCAATGTGTGCAACTACAAGCTAAACTTCTCTCCCTTTCAATGTGTGCAACTACAATGATTTATTATTCTCCCACTTAGACAACAATGACAAATAAATACTTTGAATATTCTCTCCTCTGGGCCTCTTTACGTGCACATAACCATCCTTGAATAGGATATCATCGAGAGCCATTGCAAACTTCAACTATGCACAACTCCATAAAATAAAAATTCTCCATGATGCAACAACAAATGGAGCATCATTCGAAGTAGTGAACTGTGTTCTTTATTGAAGAAGGTAAGACGAGATCACCCCCATCTTCTGTCTAAGATACTTTGTAACACCCCAGGTTTTGAGACCCCATATTAAATAATGTATTGTTACATTGTTGAGAGGCCAGAGTGCCTAAACAATTATTAAAAGGAAAGTGTTCCTAAGAAATGTAATGTTTGATCATCATTAATAATAAATACCTCGTTGGCTGCTAGACAGAAAAGGACTAGATTTATAGAGGGCTATGATTCCACAAGAGAGGGGGGCTTGAGGGGATAATTGTTTATTTCATATTTTAATTACCCATTTTGTTTAATGGGGGGGGGGGATCAGTTACATAATATTCTTGGGGGAAGGCCAAGAGTTTCTTGGTCCCCAAGGAATTATAAAAAACCATCCCTGGTTTGGTGAAGGGGTTCTCATGTTGGCTAATTCCTTCATTCATTTTGGTCCTTCACTCATTCTAATTATCGTCCCCATTTTGGTGCTGTTAATGGTCACCTCACACGTTCATTCACCCAAATTTTTCATTGTTCACCCTCTCTCGTGGAGTCTGCACTCCATTCATTTTCTTCACTCACTCATTTTACTCATGCATGTCTTGGATCGAGAAAGGGAGATGAACGGTTGAAGTGAAACCATGGAATTATTGACTATATAGAGTGTTGGTGTAATATAGCCATGATTTGAGGCCTGTATGTATGAGATGCTTGACCTGTGTCCTTTACTCACAACTATGATTCCTAAGAGTCCCAACAGGGAGATTCTAGATCGACTGCACTGGAGCCCTGAAGGAGAAGGACCGCCTAAAGGACTATGTGGCAGAGAAGGGTGGAGGTCCATTCTCTTGGGTGGTGCAGGCTGGGTAGAAGAGAATGTTAGAAAATAATATGTGTGCTCATTTAACCATAAACAATATAGCAATATTGTCACCCAACCATAGGCCGATGCCATCCCCGAGCACCTTAACCTTGATAGAGAGAATAGTTTCGGAAGAAAACCCTAGGTCCAAAATCCAATCAAGGTAGAGTACCACTCTCTAGAGCTAGCGTACCAAGAAGAAATTCCAAACCATAACCAAGAGAAAGTCCAAGCCTAAAACCAAAAATACTATTTGCAGTAGTTGCAACTGCATCTACTCTCTAGACTTGTGCACTTACTAAGTTTCTGCTGTGTGCACTAAATTTCTGCAGTAGCGAGCAATGTGTTCAAATGAGCTCTGACATCCTGTATTTATACTTCTCTTCCTTAGCTATCTAGGCCAACTTCTCTTTCTGGAGGATAAAAACTTAATATTAATTATTTTCTTTAGCTAACTTGTCTTCTAGTGTTATGTTCAATGCTTTAGGGTTTCTTCTTGCTTCCCAAAATATTCTATTATTGTCAGGGTTACATGTGGAGGTTTAATACCTCTTGTAACTACCATAATATCAACACTCCCTCCTAGCTAGGGAGGTATTTAAAGGTAATAGTCTTGAGCACAAACATACCATTCTATCGATAGTATCATCATATCCACACAAGATATCTCATAATAAAATCACGAGCACCATCATCTCTATCAGTATAATCTAATAACATCAATTGTATCATCTCTCAAATCCATACTCCATATGAGTAATCATGCATGATGCTGGATAAGTCACTCACTCCATAGAGTGATAAAAGAACCATTCTTCTAATCTAGACATATGTCCTAGAAGAATAACTATTCCAACAGATGATGGAAGCCACACCATGGGATACAAGGACTATTCTTTTAATCCAGACATACGTTCTAGAAGAATAAATGTCCTGGACCATTTTATACCTCAAGAATGTCTATCCACCATCACACCAACTATCCATCTAGCTGATAATCATTTCCAACACTAATGATAGTCTTCATGGCAATCAAAGCAATGCCATTCAATGGAACACAATTGTATCTATTCATAATAGTACACAACTACTATCCAGTGGTACACAACCACACCAAGTAACACACAACTACTTAATTAGTGACGCATAGTCACAACCAGTGGAACACATCCACCACAATAGCATACATCTACTATCTAGAGACATATAGTCTCCACAACAATCATATCATTTGATATCAACCTGCATAAAAAAATATCATGATATAAACTAAGTCATACATGCCATTCTTCCACTCACATATGTGACATATGGAAGAGAATCTGCCCTCAAAAAGTAAAACATCAGCCATGGGATATCTAGACTATTCTTCTCAAGCACAAAAGAATAATTGTCCCTGATTTATAAGCTTGGACCATTCACCTAACTGGGCCATTCCTCCAACACTAATCCTAGTGCAACCTAGAGAGAATGAGTCTGCCCTAGGGAATGCTTGTCCTTTATTTCTGAACCTGCACCATTCACCTAACTAGTCCATTCCTCCGACACTAATAATAGTTCAACTTGATGAGAATGAGTATGCCCTAGGGAATGACTGTCCATACCATTTCCTAATGGAAATGACTATCCTACACCAACCTCCAAAATAGACCATTCTTCGAAACTGCTCACAACTGTGAAATTCAAAAGAATGACTTCTCGACAAGGAGGACCATTCTACTTGACCACTTCTCATAGTGAATTCCAAGAATAATTACTATCGTAGACCATTCCCCCACACTAGACACAAGGGGAATCATTTTCTATAGTACATCAACAATCTATCAGACCATTTTGATTACGAAAATGACTGTCCAATCTGGACCATTTTTGGAACTAGAAAATGCCTGTCCGTCAGAAATCTCAAACCACTTTCTGAATTGGAAATAAACTGCTCATCCTGGACCATTTTTCAAACTAAAAAATGTCTGTTCATAAATAAATAACATATCAATGCTCCCTCCCAACCTGGGATTAATCTCTTCATTTTTTTTCAATAAGGAATTCGTCTCCACGAGCCCCAACTTGTTTCTTAAGTACAAAAACTTTTCATCTTGGATAGAGGCTTTATGAAAATACTTGCTATTTGCTCACTCAAAGATATATATTGGAGAACCACTTCTCTTTTATGGACTTCATCAAGGAGAATATAATGCTTGATCCCAATGTACTTCGGTCTATCATGGAACATTGGTTTTCTCTGAAGGCTTCATATAGCTCTGATCATTACAATATATCATGGTCGAATTCAACACTTATGTTTCCTACTCTCTCATGATATCGTGGCAAGACTCAAACCAAAACATATCCAAGTAGCACTTCTTTTTCATCAAGAGAGTTTTCCATGGATTAACAATCCATCATCTCGGACTTCTGAGTAACTATTTTGATACAATATCTATGTCATAGAAAGTTTTCACCACACTTACATTGTATATGAGATACTTTGCATCAAGTTGTTTGAATCCATTTAAGGTATTCTTATATCTCCATACATGGGTCTCTTTCTGGTATAATCTTATTTCTCACTTGATTTATTGGAAAGAACAATCTTTTACATGTAAATTCCAATCTATGGATACTACAAGAGGTATATTTGGTTTACTGGAACAAGTTGTTGTCATAGTCTTCTCCCTCCTTCTGGAAGAACCTATGAATATTGCAATGCTTCCATTCATAAGTATTTTTCACATTTTCTTACATACACTATTATTTATCATAACTTCCTTTTCTTCTGCTCGATTTCTTCTTAGTGGGTTCAAACCAAATTGGTAGTCTTGTGATTCTCGGTATAATAACTGGTTGTTCTTGCTTTTCTTTCTTTCTTGGAATCTTCATGTTCTTCCTCATGTCTCTCTTTAGCTCTTGGGTCCATGGGTTCTTCTATATTCCCTGAAGATTCCAACTTCTTCCTTTCATCATAGAATCATGGATGTATATGGACAATCAAGTATACTTTAAGGCTTGTTTTCGAAGAAGAGTTCTTATAGAGTCAAATTGAACACATGTTGTTTATCATTGCTACTACTTTCAATTGGAACATGGAAATATACTTCATAATCCTCAATAGATCATATCATTTAGGATTATATCCCTCCTAATCCTTGCTTCATGCATGAATTCATTCTCTTCTTTTGGAATTCTATAATCAACTCCCTCCATCTAAGAGAGTCAATGCTTCCGTCTGCATCCTTATTTCCTTCTGCAAAGTGTCACAAATATTTTTCTAATTTTCTCTTGAATTCTTTCTCTTTTGACTTCTTCTGGGTATCTTTCAAGTTTGGTTATAATTTTGGCTTATCTGATAGTTGTTACTTATATAATAGCTTCCACAGGAATTTTTACCAAGGGTTGTCAACGTACTTCATCTTTTCATGTGTATTGCTTGACTTGTAGTCATCGTGATATCAATCCTTATCTTGTTATTCTTCCATAGGTATTGTTTCACTTGAATATATTATCTTCTAAGATATAGATACACAAGATATGTACAGAAACTATGTAAACATGGTATGTACAAGAACTCTTGAAGAATATTGTTACCTTGAATTAGAAGAAGAAGTATGTTTTATCCTGCTTGGCCTTCTTTGAGGGTTCCTTTTCTTCGACAATTGATGCTTTGTTTGTTTCCTTCCTTAAGTCAAAATTCCTCTTATTCTTGAAATTATTTAATTTTGTTGTGAAGGATTTGTTGATGATTACAACTACGTGAGACATCCTCCAGGACACAGACCTGAGAGAGATCCCATGAGTTGGGTGTTCCCATGAGATGGGTGTGTGGTTCCTATTTGAGAGAGAACTGGAATGTTGTGCTGGCCTCCTCTATGAAGAGAGTTGAGATGATACTCCAGATGATTCTCCTGTGTAACGGAGTGAGAAATAAGATCTTCCAAGTTGGATGTGCCTGTGGCTAAGAACATGTGAACATGTGGAAAATCCCATGAGTTGGCTGCATCGTTATGAGATAGATATGAAATGATGTATTAGCCTCCTTTGAGAAGAGAGTTGAGATGATGTGATACTCCAGATGAATCTCTTGTGTAATTCTATGAGAAAGAAGATCTGCTGAGTTGGACATGCCTGTGGCTAAGCACATGTGAATGTGATCCTAGTGGCTAAGCACTAGTGAGTGTGGTTCTCCCGTGAGACATAGTGAGATAGATATGTGGAAACCCTGTGGCTGAGCACTAGTGGGTGTATGAGATCCCTTGTTATATTGTTCAAGAGTAAGACTTACCTATAACCCTATTTGTGATGTAAATGATATAGGTCATCCTCACCATAAAGTGAAAGTGTTGGCACAGGGGCAGACCCAGGGTTCAACGCTACAAGAGTGCACCAAAAAAACCCTAACTACCATCCCTTTCGATAACACCTGCGAAGTAGATGAAGTCTCACTCAAGGTAGAGGCAGGGGTGGTTGCATGACTCGAGTGTCTGCAATCTAAGCTAGGACATAGATCTATGATTATGCTGCTTACAGGACACTTAACACCAACCATCCATCAATATTCAACCCTTATCATACTTCACAAATAGCATAGAGCATCACAACATTCATTTAGATCTAAAGGATTTCAGTACTTAACAACAGTAAAATAGATAAGATCCAGTAGACCATCACTAGGCATCTTCATACATGCCAGATCTACATTCGCATACATCTAAGAAGCACAAAGCATAAATAGATCTATCTAAATATATCAATAACTTATAAAATAATCACATCAATGCATCAGAACAAGGCACAAAGCGGAAAACACAAGATTTACGTGGTTCACCACCACCCTAGGGCTACGTCCACCAAATATTCTTCTCTATTATCTTCAACCAAGAGGTTACAAGCACAACGCCACCAAACCCTACTGTACACATGACATAAGATCTACTCAACTCGCTAGATCCTTCTTCCTTTCATTATAGCACAAAAATCCTTCTACAACTTCTTACAATAACTTGCACTTAGCTTCTGCAAGTCTCATATAGGCACTAAGCTCTTACAGATCTTACTTGCACTTAGAATACATCATATAGACATACTATTTGACCCCTCCTCTTACTTTGTCTATCCTTCTATTTATACATACAAAATGTGCCTAAGCATGGGTAAACCCATGGGTCGACATTCCTTTCCCATTACATATTCCAAAAAACTCAAAAAGGGACCCAAAAGTGGGTCGAGATTCTTCAATCTTCACTTCGTTTGGTGCTCCATCTTCGACAGGCTATCGAAGTCCTAAAAAGGGTCAAATATGACCAAGTGTTCCCAAAACTTGGTCAAGGGCCAACAATCCCCCAACACTCACCTGTGACTCATCTCGAGTCACTCTGGTCTAAGAAATTCTTCCTCGAACACCTTGAGCTTGGCTCGAGCTACTTTGACCTAATGCAATGCTACAACCTCTTGCTCAGTGAACTCCTGGATGAGTGTGTCATTGACTGGCCCTTCTAGGCGCTATTCTACTATGATGATGACCTATTTTAGCTTGGCTCCTTGGCTTTCAACTTCGGTGAACAATTGGCATGCCTTCTCTTGCACTGGTTGAAGTCGTTGAGAGACTTCCATCACTTTGGCCTGGATCGTGTGGATCTGTTGCTGGGCGATGCATTGCTCTAGAAACCTCTTCATCCTTTCAACTGGTGACAAGACCTTCAGCTGTGCCTATAGCATGTCTACATGCTGGTTTTCTTCTTGGAGCTGTGACTCCAATGCTTGTAACTCTAGATTCTCCATGATGTTTTGATAAGTCCGAGTTCTCCTAGAGCTCAACTTCTTGCACTCCAAGGAAATGGATTTCATTTTGCCAATGATGCTGTGAGTAGTTTCCTCTCGTAGGTCTCTTATATCTTGATGGGTCTCAGGAATAGTACAAAGTTCCATATCTGCGATGCACTGCTCAAGTTGCTGAATCACTTCTTCAAGCTGTGCTACCTGCTGTGGAATTCATTCTTCAGCTCTTACTTCTATGAAGGTCATAGAGAGAAGTGATTTATTGACCTGTTCCTTTACTTCTAGCTGCTTCATGATCAAATTCTCCTTGCTCTATCGTAGCTTTGATTTCTCTTTGTCCCACTATACTTGAAGAACAAGTTTTTCTCGTTCGACAGCACTGCGCTGCTTGACAAGTACTCCCTGTACCTGTGTCAAAGCCTGGGTGGCTTGCATTGTGTCTTCTTGAGTTCGTTGAAGGCGAGCTTCGACCATATCAAAAATCCAGTGGAGTTGAGATGGCTCATCTCCCGATTCTACTTTTCCTGCTATCATAGGCGCAGTGGAGACTAAGCGACTAGACTAGGGTGCCTGCTGCACTTCTTGGAGTTCAATCTCTATACGATTATACATCTGCTCCTTCTTCACCTCCTACTTCTCTAATATCTCATGTGAATCATCGTTCACAACTGCTATGATGAAATTAAAATCATCCAATTTGAGGGTAGTCCGCATCTTGGTTACATGGGTTCTAGGTTTCTTCTGGGAGGAAGATTTCAGAGGCAAAACCTTCCTTTTATTTGATGAGTCCTCTTTGTCCCTAGGCAGTGGTACTTCACCTTTCTGTTGTTCAATTTCTACGCATTCTATCTCTTTGCCATCATTCCCTTCATTTGGTGAAATGGACACAATCCTCATAGATGTGCTGTCTATATCTTGAATTTCTGTAGGATTATTCGTCTTACTAGGTCCGGGTGTATCCTACACAGCTTTCGGGTTGTCTACATTGGAAAAATCCGCAGGGTTGGCTAGAATAAGGAGGTATGTCGGCCATTCCTTAGTGATTTACTCTAAGTCTTCCTCAGTAAGTTTGTAATAGAACTGTAATTGCTGCTTATGGCCATTTGTGCGGGCTGTTATATAAATAAAGTGGTGGTCTGCGCTGAACTTCATTAAGGGCCGAAACCTGTGGAGGGTATTCAGGGTCATCCGAGGCTCAAACTGGATGGCTTGTTTCAACTGGTTGTAATAAGTATGGAAGATGACATTGGATTGCCATTGCTTGTTCATATCATTAGAGTACCACAAGTTACTGAACTTCAAAGCCAAAGGTTCAAAGGGCTCAATGTCAGGGAAGGTCTGTTATAACCCTAAAATGTACCACACAGGCTTACCTGGCATCAGGCCAACTCATGTCTCTTCCTTGCCAAAGCCATGCTGAATAAAACCTTGAAAAACCACTTAAAATAAGCAACCCGCGCCCTAACCTAACACTGGGTGCGTTTGAACGCTTGTTGCCCTTCTACTACATGCGTTGGAACGCGGGCTAGCCCACTACAGCCCGCGTTTACCTAACAAAGCAAAAAATCAGGAAAGTTTCCGCCGGGACGAAAAGATTTGGGTCAGTTAACTGGAACTCCTAGCCATGCATGGCCGAGAGTTCATCTAAAACCATAGATCCTTCTAGCTTATAAAAGAAGGGGTAGGGGCACTATTCAAAGGAGGAAAAATCATAGCAAAGAAACTCTGCCCAATTGCTGAATCCGTTTTGTCCCAACCCTTTAGCCTTTCCTCAAGATTTAGGAGAATTCAAGTAAAGCAGTTGGAGGACAAAGAAGAGGAGGAGCCCAGGATCAGGATCAAGGAACAGTGGCCGGTCTCTATAATCATTGTAAGTTGGTTCATATTGAGATTAATAAAAAGATACTTTTCCCGTCCCAAATACATGAGTCTTATATGTTTTATGTGATTTGTGTTTAATCTCTAACCCTCTAGTAGAACAATAACATGCATGCATAGTTTTGTCTTGATTTCATGATCGATTTTTGGAAGGAGCAGTAGAAGCAAGGAGATAAAACTCAACGGAGGATCTACACCAACCGTCGATAAAAAGGTTAGTTGGTTCTTCCCTTGTTTGCTTGTGAAAAAGGGTTTTAGGTTGGGGTAGAAGGTTAAAAGTAGTTTATGAAGGGTCATGACCTGCATGCAAGTTTAAGCCCTAGCTTGTTAGTCCGTAGGGTAGAATACCCCACAACAGAATTGGCGACTCCACTAGGGATATTTACTCTTAGGGTTTCCCAGATTTTGTTAAAGGTTCTTGGGTAGTTCAAAGAAGTTGAGTTTTCTGTTTCTTTGTTGTTTTTGTTTTCTGTTAGGTCAAAAGCTAGAAAGGAACCTGGTTATCAATACCAATTTTTCCTTGGCTGTTGCTTGACATTGATTCTTGGGACACAAAGAGGTACACGTGGCCTGCATAAGGCCTGCACGCATGTAACCCGAGCCCTAACCTTCTGCAGCCCATGTTTGAACGCTTGCTGCAGTGGTTTCAGTAGCGTGTAGCATTCAGAAGGCTTGAGAGGCAGTCTCCTCTTCCCTGTCAGAATTTTATCTTCTTAGGGGGCTTTCTGGATCCTGTCTGGGTATTGATTGGTTTATTGTCTTATTTTCAGTTTGTCTTATTGTTTTGGATATTCTTTGCATTTGTTTTCTTTTTTGCAAATTTTCCTTTTTTGTTGAAGTAATAGCATCCAAGCCTTTTAGAGACCCTGGTTGTCAATACCAGAGGCCTTTTTCAGGTCTAGACTATCTGTGTTTTGTTTATCTTGGATTTTATACAGACCCGCGGCCTGCTTAAGTCTAGCCCGCGGGTACCCGCGAGCTGTTGTAGCTCAGCACGTGTTTGCACGCGTGCTGTATTGGTGATAGTCGCGGGTTAGATTGGTAGATTTTCAGCTTGGGTGGGGCAGTCATCCCCTCCTGTGGTGAGAAGAGCTCCTCTCAGGGGCTGAGAGTTTGGAGCTGCATAGTCAGTAGGTTGGGGAATCTTATCCTTAGCCTGTGTTTGTTAGTTCATGTTTTGATAGAAAAGACAAAAGAGAAAAAAAAAAATCTTTGTTTTATGGTTTTTAGGCAAGTGTTAGAATCGATGCTGTTTAGATTGCTTTTTTACATTTTTGTGCTCTGATTCTGTTTGCAATTTGCGCTTTAAGCCAGAGTTTTCTTTTCATTCTCTTGGTTTTGTTCTTGTCAACATTTTTCCTTGTTGCGTTATTTTGCAATAAAATATTTTTTTTTTTGTTTCATCTTCTTCTTGATTTGAAGATTGTGTTGTTGCATCAGTAGCTAGGAAAGAGTCTTTTTGCATAAGTTTTTACAGTGCATTTAGAGTATAAGTAGCTCACAGATCTGAGCGAAAGTCCTTTATATTTACTGCATGAAATCTTAGTAAATTTAAAAAAGAAAAGAAGTCTTTCATTGAAAAGTTGCTGGTTTTGCATTTTAGTAAAAGTTTTTGTTTTCACGCATTTCGTTCATTTTTCTTTGAGTATTTTTACACACCATCAGTTTCACGTTCGTACCTTGTGATTTAAAAAATCCCATTAAAAGCAACGCTAATTAAAATAAAATAGACTTTTCTGTTTGTAGGGTGCATACACTAGTTCAAGAATAGGGCCTTGGAATAGGTTGGAGAGTAAATTCTCCAAGGCCACCCAAACCAAACATTGGAGTCTGTCAATAGGGAGTGTAGAAGTCCAGTTACGAAAAGTTATCCAGGACCCCCCTCTAACACAGGGGCTAAACACGAGGTTGCGTAAGGAAAGGCAGCAGAGATAACCCCTCCAAAGCTGGACCGAGTGTTGTGGAGAACACATATCGAGGATTTGTTAAGGGATTCCATCGTTTGCATTTGCCACGGAGCTTCATGGGTCTCGAATCCATTCTAGGTCCTCAGTTGTCTTCTGGACCATTTGCTCTCGATACCCTTGATAGGTTTCAGGCTTGATACCCTGCTCATTGTGGTCTACCCGACTGCCGACTGTACCCGCCTGGTGACTGTTCACGTGTTGGCAAACTAGTTGCCAATCTTTTCTAGGGACATACATAGGTGACTGCGGGGGTATACCGTGGTACCTAGGACGAACATCGGACCAACGCTTTGCAGAGTATACCCGGAGGGTGCTTCCTTATTCGAGTTTCACTTGCACCGGTAAGTTGCTCTAGTGTTGGTTGTTGTAACTGTTCTTCCAACTAGTTTAGTGCTTTCTTGATTTATCTGCTAGGGGCTTTCTTTTAGTGAGTGTTACTGTTTGTTCGTGTAGAATACCTTAGTGTGTCGTGAATATTCTCACACAGTGGAGGATTCAGAGCTCCATCGGTCACGAAGGCTTCTGGGCCTACCGTCGGTTATACTGGAGCCACCCCCGCCACCATTGAGGCGGAAGCTAGACCATCAAGGGTCTTTCGAAGCGACCAGGGATTTTGAACCCGAACAACCCCCCGAGGAATTGACTGCCAATATTGGATTGCTTGAAACCTCAAACACTGATACTTGGTCAGACATTATTGTGCCAATTCAATTTTACGAATGCCTGTCAGTGCCTAACCCAGTTATGGAACCAAACTCTGTTACTTCCTCTGGGATTTCTTCCATTCCTATCACTGTTGCTACCACAGGAGAAACTTCTCCTAAATTTCCTTTGTCGGTGGTCCGGGCCACCACGGTCTCAGCTGAAACTACGTCGCATAGTGGACCGACCCCATCTATCGTGGTGGCCACACCTCTTTACACACCTACTGCGACAGGCGCTCCGTTTTCATACGGTATGCCTAGTTCAGGTACTAGTCCTGCACTCACTTCATCCACTTTCCAGACTTTGGGTCTGGGGGCAGGGAGCTCTAACGCTCCTCTGCAAGGTCAACTTGGGGGCATTCCTATCCCTTTCAATGCTTTTCCTTATGCTGGAGGTCATATTCCTCCTTCGTCCCCTTCGCTCGGTGGATCGCATCAGCAGTTCACCGGGCAGCGTGCACACACAATTCCTTTTGGAGTCGGGAGTCAAGGAACACCTGCACAAACTCAGCTGGTAGGTTCGTCATCGTTTGTTTGGAATGGGACATTTGGTAATAACACTTTCACATCCACTGCTTTCCCATTTGGGGGCACACCTGTTTTTGGACAGTTCACGCCAGCACATGGTACTATTCCTGCGCTGGGGGCACATATACCAGGACCTTGTAACTCAACACAAGGATCCGTTCCATCCTCTGGAATGCCATTCTGGGGTAACTCTTTCCACAGCCATTGGAACCCCGGACAGACTTCTATGCCTCTTCCATCCGGACTGGCATGGGGTAATCCATCCCAAAGTCCATCAAACACGATGAATGCCCAACATCCTATGTCCTTCATGGGGAATCAACTAATGATGTCTCCTCAGATGCAAAACCCTTACGCTGGTCAGGGCCATGGTTTCTACCAGAACCCGGGCCAGCAGCCAAACTTTTCCTGGCAACCTGGTGCCAGTCAAACTCCAAGACCCTTTTATCCTAGCTATCAGCAGCAACCTAAACTACCATTCTTGGTGACGTTACACTTTCCATATTTGACACGGTTGTTAAATGATCCTATCTGTCAGGATCCGCGTTGGCCTCCTATGCCGACGAAGTTGCCTTCGGATATCCCAAAGTTTGAGGCCAAGCCTAATGAAGATCCAGGTGATCACGTGACTACTTTCCACTTATGGTGTTCATCTAACTCACTGAAAGATGACTCCGTCTAGTTGTGATTGTTTCAACGCACTCTTATAGGGAGTGCCGCGAAATGGTAAATAGAGCTTGATCGTTCACGATATTATTCTTTTAGCGAACTGGCGATGGCCTTCCTTAACCATTTCCAGTTACCTGTGAGATACGACGCCGACACAGAGTTGCTAGATAATTTCAAACAGACGACCGCGGACCATATCTTGGATCATATTCGAGAGTGGCAACGCCGAAAGAGTCTTATCAAGGTACCCATCCCACCACCATTCCTGCTTGAGTGGTTTCTTAATTCTTTAGTTCCGCAGTTATCCAAAGACGTCGCAACTTCAGGGGTTTTCTCCGAGGAAGATGCCATCATGAGGGCTCAACAGTTTGAGTTTATCTATTCTCAGTCTGGTCTTTTGTACAACATCCTTCCGGATGCACCACGATCGATTCTGGATAAAACTAGACAGAGAGCCGGACCACATGCCGATGGTATAGTTGGTTCGGCACAAACCAAACCTGCTGAGCAATTGACAAAACAATTGCAACAATTATCTATACAACACTTAGTGGCTAGCCAGACTACTGCTTTGGCTGCTCCTCCTACTCAAACGTCAGAAGTACACTCTGTACAGATGACTAACCCAAAGGCCAACCAACAACCCGAGGGGAAGAAAACACAACACAAGAAGAGTAAGGGGGATAAAAAACCAAATGATAATGCTGGCGAGGGCACCACAGAAAAGAGGAAGGAGAGGTATCCGTGCAACTTATGTGCGGAAGACCACCCAACCCATCTATGCCCTCGACTTGCGGAGGCCCATAAGTTTGTCACACAACAACAACAAGCTGTGTTAACTAACCCCTTTCAACATGGGCAAAATTTAACTCAAGCCTCTGCAAGTACTGAGGGGGGCAGCCATGAAAACTGCCCTCCCGTAAACAATTCATCTTCCGTGAACGTATATATGGTGAAAAGTGATGCTTTCATAACAACTAGAGCTCACGATTATAGCAAACCAAGTGCTCCTGAGAAGGGCAAAGAAGCCGAGATCCCATCTCTTCCTCTACAGATTGAGAAGACATTGGGTGAAACAATGATGCGCATTCCAAAAGGTGCATTCAAGAGGGCTTCTCACAATCCAAATGGAAGGGCCGCCCATAACTACTCTGTGGTGGAAGATTTATCTCAAACCCCTTGTGCTATGTCTGCTTTGGAGGTCCTCCAAAGTTGCCCTGCTCAGAGGAAATCCTTGTTGACTGCTCTAGGCTCTACTGAGACTTGTAACCCGGGAACTATCATGTTAGATACGACTGACTTAAAACCTCGTTTTCCTTACCACGTCGCGTTTCAGATAGTCGTGGCTCATCCCACAAAAACTTTTACACGAAATATCTTCCACACGGTGGTAGACGAGGGCACTTCGACTTGCATTATGTCGTTAGCATGCTGGAAATCCATTGGCCAACCTGAGTTGTCTCCGTCACCTACTCTCCTCACTGCATTCGATGGTCGTTCTTTCCGACCGCATGGCATCATTCCTTCTTTCCCTGTACAGTTAGGAGGAAAGACTGTGTGTGTCGAAGTAGAGGTAGTTGATGCCCCCATCGACTACAATCTATTGTTAGGTCGTAGTTGGACTTATGCAATGCAAGCAGTGGTCGCTACAATCTTCTGAGTCCTATTGTTTCCACATGAAGGCTGGATAGTGACCATTGATCAGTTATCCTTCTCTAGACCTGACCCAGCTTTGGAGGCATCCACGGTTCCATGGTTGATAATCCTCAAGCCGATGTCGTCAATGTAGGAGTTAGTTTGTGCCCATATTTGATGGGTACCTTCGACTACCCATCTCCTCAAGGCGATGTCAAGTTTATATCGACTCACCACAAGGCAAATATTTTCCATGTTTCGTCGTTCCGCATGACTTACTTTCAGGATCCGTGGATTCTTCCTTCCCCATCAGACACGATGGATGCGACAGGGCATGCGGGCATGACTACGCCCTTGTCGGCCACTGAAGTAGCGTACTCTTTGGTCCAACAAACTTCATCTACTCCTGATCCAATTCCCACACAAGAGTTGGATCCACTCCTCGAGCCTATCTGGGATCAGGGTTCTCTTACTGATATTGATTCGTTAGATTTAGTCTTGCCTTCTGATGAAGTTATAATTGAAGCAATGACTGGTCCAGACAAACCCTGGGAAGATCTTCATCACAGATTATATTTCCTCCCATAGTTACACCGAATCGAGGCAGGAGAATTCACTATCACCATGACGGGAGATCAGCCTTGTCCCATTAACCTCTTAGCTACACAGGATATTTACGCTGAGGGCAATATGGCGACTATCGCTGAAACGATACCTATCAATATCTCC
>ML809934.1:15159-35288 GCA_009831015.1 Picea engelmannii
TAGAAATTGAACAACAGAAAGGTGAAGTACCACTGCCTAGGGACAAAGAGGACTCATCAAATAAAAGGAAGGTTTTGCCTCTGAAATCTTCCTCCCAGAAGAAACCTAGAACCCATGTAACCAAGATGCGGACTACCCTCAAATTGGATGATTTTAATTTCATCATAGCAGTTGTGAACGATGATTCACATGAGATATTAGAGAAGTAGGAGGTGAAGAAGGAGCAGATGTATAATCGTATAGAGATTGAACTCCAAGAAGTGCAGCAGGCACCCTAGTCTAGTCGCTTAGTCTCCACTGCGCCTATGATAGCAGGAAAAGTAGAATCGGGAGATGAGCCATCTCAACTCCACTGGATTTTTGATATGGTCGAAGCTCGCCTTCAACGAACTCAAGAAGACACAATGCAAGCCACCCAGGCTTTGACACAGGTACAGGGAGTACTTGTCAAGCAGCGCAGTGCTGTCGAACGAGAAAAACTTGTTCTTCAAGTATAGTGGGACAAAGAGAAATCAAAGCTACGATAGAGCAAGGAGAATTTGATCATGAAGCAGCTAGAAGTAAAGGAACAGGTCAATAAATCACTTCTCTCTATGACCTTCATAGAAGTAAGAGCTGAAGAATGAATTCCACAGCAGGTAGCACAGCTTGAAGAAGTGATTCAGCAACTTGAGCAGTGCATCGCAGATATGGAACTTTGTACTATTCCTGAGACCCATCAAGATATAAGAGACCTACGAGAGGAAACTACTCACAGCATCATTGGCAAAATGAAATCCATTTCCTTGGAGTGCAAGAAGTTGAGCTCTAGGAGAACTCGGACTTATCAAAACATCATGGAGAATCTAGAGTTACAAGCATTGGAGTCACAGCTCCAAGAAGAAAACCAGCATGTAGACATGCTATAGGCACAGCTGAAGGTCTTGTCACCAGTTGAAAGGATGAAGAGGTTTCTAGAGCAATGCATCGCCCAGCAACAGATCCACACGATCCAGGCCAAAGTGATGGAAGTCTCTCAACGACTTCAACCAGTGCAAGAGAAGGCATGCCAATTGTTCACCGAAGTTGAAAGCCAAGGAGCCAAGCTAAAATAGGTCATCATCATAGTAGAATAGCGCCTAGAAGGGCCAGTCAATGACACACTCATCCAGGAGTTCACTGAGCAAGAGGTTGTAGCATTGCATTAGGTCAAAGTAGCTCGAGCCAAGCTCAAGGTGTTCGAGGAAGAATTTCTTAGACCAGAGTGACTCGAGATGAGTCACAGGTGAGTGTTGGGGGATTGTTGGCCCTTGACCAAGTTTTGGGAACACTTGGTCATATTTGACCCTTTTTAGGACTTCGATAGCCTGTCGAAGATGGAGCACCAAACGAAGTGAAGATTGAAGAATCTCGACCCACTTTTGGGTCCCTTTTTGAGTTTTTTGGAATATGTAATGGGAAAGGAATGTCGACCCATGGGTTTACCCATGCTTAGGCACATTTTGTATGTATAAATAGAAGGATAGACAAAGTAAGAGGAGGGGTCAAATAGTATGTCTATATGATGTATTCTAAGTGCAAGTAAGATCTGTAAGAGCTTAGTGCCTATATGAGACTTGCAGAAGCTAAGTGCAAGTTATTGTAAGAAGTTGTAGAAGGATTTTTGTGCTATAATGAAAGGAAGAAGGATCTAGCGAGTTGAGTAGATCTTATGTCATGTGTACAGTAGGGTTTGGTGGCGTTGTGCTTGTAACCTCTTGGTTGAAGATAATAGAGAAGAATATTTGGTGGACGTAGCCCTAGGGTGGTGGTGAACCACGTAAATCTTGTGTTTTCCGCTTTGTGCCTTGTTCTGATGCATTGATGTGATTATTTTATAAGTTATTGATATATTTAGATAGATCTATTTATGCTTTGTGCTTCTTAGATGTATGCGAATGTAGATCTGGCATGTATGAAGATGCCTAGTGATGGTCTACTGGATCTTATCTATTTTACTGTTGTTAAGTACTGAAATCCTTTAGATCTAAATGAATGTTGTGATGCTCTATGCTATTTGTGAAGTATGATAAGGGTTGAATATTGATGGATGGTTGGTGTTAAGTGTCCTGTAAGCAGCATAATCATAGATCTATGTCCTAGCTTAGATTGCAGACACTCGAGTCATGCAACCACCCCTGCCTCTACCTTGAGTGAGACTTCATCTACTTCGCAGGTGTTATCGAAAGGGATGGTAGTTAGGGTTTTTTTGGTGCACTCTTGTAGCGTTGAACCCTGGGTCTGCCCCTGTGCCAACACTTTCACTTTATGGTGAGGATGACCTATATCATTTACATCACAAATAGGGTTATAGGTAAGTCTTACTCTTGAACAATATAACAAGGGATCTCATACACCCACTAGTGCTCAGCCACAGGGTTTCCACATATCTATCTCACTATGTCTCACGGGAGAACCACACTCACTAGTGCTTAGCCACTAGGATCACATTCACATGTGCTTAGCCACAGGCATGTCCAACTCAGCAGATCTTCTTTCTCATAGAATTACACAAGAGATTCATCTGGAGTATCACATCATCTCAACTCTCTTCTCAAAGGAGGCTAATACATCATTTCATATCTATCTCATAACGATGCAGCCAACTCATGGGATTTTCCACATGTTCACATGTTCTTAGCCACAGGCACATCCAACTTGGAAGATCTTATTTCTCACTCCGTTACACAGGAGAATCATCTGGAGTATCATCTCAACTCTCTTCATAGAGGAGGCCAGCACAACATTCCAGTTCTCTCTCAAATAGGAACCACACACCCATCTCATGGGAACACCCAACTCATGGGATCTCTCTCAGGTCTGTGTCCTGGAGGATGTCTCACGTAGTTGTAATCATCAACAAATCCTTCACAACAAAATTAAATAATTTCAAGAATAAGAGGAATTTTGACTTAAGGAAGGAAACAAACAAAGCATCAATTGTCGAAGAAAAGGAACCCTCAAAGAAGGCCAAGCAGGATAAAACATACTTCTTCTTCTAATTCAAGGTAACAATATTCTTCAAGAGTTCTTGTACATACCATGTTTACATAGTTTCTGTACATATCTTGTGTATCTATATCTTAGAAGATAATATATTCAAGTGAAACAATACCTATGGAAGAATAACAAGATAAGGATTGATATCACGATGACTACAAGTCAAGCAATACACATGAAAAGATGAAGTACGTTGACAACCCTTGGTAAAAATTCCTGTGGAAGCTATTATATAAGTAACAACTATCAGATAAGCCAAAATTATAACCAAACTTGAAAGATACCCAGAAGAAGTCAAAAGAGAAAGAATTCAAGAGAAAATTAGAAAAATATTTGTGACACTTTGCAGAAGGAAATAAGGATGCAGACGGAAGCATTGACTCTCTTAGATGGAGGGAGTTGATTATAGAATTCCAAAAGAAGAGAATGAATTCATGCATGAAGCAAGGATTAGGAGGGATATAATCCTAAATGATATGATCTATTGAGGATTATGAAGTATATTTCCATGTTCCAATTGAAAGTAGTAGCAATGATAAACAACATGTGTTCAATTTGACTCTATAAGAACTCTTCTTCGAAAACAAGCCTTAAAGTATACTTGATTGTCCATATACATCCATGATTCTATGATGAAAGGAAGAAGTTGGAATCTTCAGGGAATATAGAAGAACCCATGGACCCAAGAGCTAAAGAGAGACATGAGGAAGAACATGAAGATTCCAAGAAAGAAAGAAAAGCAAGAACAACCAGTTATTATACCGAGAATCACAAGACTACCAATTTGGTTTGAACCCACTAAGAAGAAATCGAGCAGAAGAAAAGGAAGTTATGATAAATAATAGTGTATGTAAGAAAATGTGAAAAATACTTATGAATGGAAGCATTGCAATATTCATAGGTTCTTCCAGAAGGAGGGAGAAGACTATGACAACAACTTGTTCCAGTAAACCAAATATACCTCTTGTAGTATCCATAGATTGGAATTTACATGTAAAAGATTGTTCTTTCCAATAAATCAAGTGAGAAATAAGATTATACCAGAAAGAGACCCATGTATGGAGATATAAGAATACCTTAAATGGATTCAAACAACTTGATGCAAAGTATCTCATATACAATGTAAGTGTGGTGAAAACTTTCTATGACATAGATATTGTATCAAAATAGTTACTCAGAAGTCCGAGATGATGGATTGTTAATCCATGGAAAACTCTCTTGATGAAAAAGAAGTGCTACTTGGATATGTTTTGGTTTGAGTCTTGCCACGATATCATGAGAGAGTAGGAAACATAAGTGTTGAATTCGACCATGATATATTGTAATGATCAGAGCTATATGAAGCCTTCAGAGAAAACCAATGTTCCATGATAGACCGAAGTACATTGGGATCAAGCATTATATTCTCCTTGATGAAGTCCATAAAAGAGAAGTGGTTCTCCAATATATATCTTTGAGTGAGCAAATAGCAAGTATTTTCATAAAGCCTCTATCCAAGATGAAAAGTTTTTGTACTTAAGAAACAAGTTGGGGCTCGTGGAGACGAATTCCTTATTGAAAAAAAATGAAGAGATTAATCCCAGGTTGGGAGGGAGCATTGATATGTTATTTATTTATGAACAGACATTTTTTAGTTTGAAAAATGGTCCAGGATGAGCAGTTTATTTCCAATTCAGAAAGTGGTTTGAGATTTCTGACGGACAGGCATTTTCTAGTTCCAAAAATGGTCCAGATTGGACAGTCATTTTCGTAATCAAAATGGTCTGATAGATTGTTGATGTACTATAGAAAATGATTCCCCTTGTGTCTAGTGTGGGGGAATGGTCTACGATAGTAATTATTCTTGGAATTCACTATGAGAAGTGGTCAAGTAGAATGGTCCTCCTTGTCGAGAAGTCATTCTTTTGAATTTCACAGTTGTGAGCAGTTTCGAAGAATGGTCTATTTTGGAGGTTGGTGTAGGATAGTCATTTCCATTAGGAAATGGTATGGACAGTCATTCCCTAGGGCATACTCATTCTCATCAAGTTGAACTATTATTAGTGTCGGAGGAATGGACTAGTTAGGTGAATGGTGCAGGTTCAGAAATAAAGGACAAGCATTCCCTAGGGCAGACTCATTCTCTCTAGGTTGCACTAGGATTAGTGTTGGAGGAATGGCCCAGTTAGGTGAATGGTCCAAGCTTATAAATCAGGGACAATTATTCTTTTGTGCTTGAGAAGAATAGTCTAGATATCCCATGGCTGATGTTTTACTTTTTGAGGGCAGATTCTCTTCCATATGTCACATATGTGAGTGGAAGAATGGCATGTATGACTTAGTTTATATCATGATATTTTTTTATGCAGGTTGATATCAAATGATATGATTGTTGTGGAGACTATATGTCTCTAGATAGTAGATGTATGCTATTGTGGTGGATGTGTTCCACTGGTTGTGACTATGCGTCACTAATTAAGTAGTTGTGTGTTACTTGGTGTGGTTGTGTACCACTGGATAGTAGTTGTGTACTATTATGAATAGATACAATTGTGTTCCATTGAATGGCATTGCTTTGATTGCCATGAAGACTATCATTAGTGTTGGAAATGATTATCAGCTAGATGGATAGTTGGTGTGATGGTGGATAGACATTCTTGAGGTATAAAATGGTCCAGGACATTTATTCTTCTAGAACGTATGTCTGGATTAAAAGAATAGTCCTTGTATCCCATGGTGTGGCTTCCATCATCTGTTGGAATAGTTATTCTTCTAGGACATATGTCTAGATTAGAAGAATGGTTCTTTTATCACTCTATGGAGTGAGTGACTTATCCAGCATCATGCATGATTACTCATATGGAGTATGGATTTGAGAGATGATACAATTGATGTTATTAGATTATACTGATAGAGATGATGGTGCTCGTGATTTTATTATGAGATATCTTGTGTGGATATGATGATACTATCGATAGAATGGTATGTTTGTGCTCAAGACTATTACCTTTAAATACCTCCCTAGCTAGGAGGGAGTGTTGATATTATGGTAGTTACAAGAGGTATTAAACCTCCACATGTAACCCTGACAATAATAGAATATTTTGGGAAGCAAGAAGAAACCCTAAAGCATTGAACATAACACTAGAAGACAAGTTAGCTAAAGAAAATAATTAATATTAAGTTTTTATCCTCCAGAAAGAGAAGTTGGCCTAGATAGCTAAGGAAGAGAAGTATAAATACAGGATGTCAGAGCTCATTTGAACACATTGCTCGCTACTGCAGAAATTTAGTGCACACAGCAGAAACTTAGTAAGTGCACAAGTCTAGAGAGTAGATGCAGTTGCAACTACTGCAAATAGTATTTTTGGTTTTAGGCTTGGACTTTCTCTTGGTTATGGTTTGGAATTTCTTCTTGGTACGCTAGCTCTAGAGAGTGGTACTCTACCTTGATTGGATTTTGGACCTAGGGTTTTCTTCCGAAACTATTCTCTCTATCAAGGTTAAGGTGCTCGGGGATGGCATCGGCCTATGGTTGGGTGACAATATTGCTATATTGTTTATGGTTAAATGAGCACACATATTATTTTCTAACATTCTCTTCTACCCAGCCTGCACCACCCAAGAGAATGGACCTCCACCCTTCTCTGCCACATAGTCCTTTAGGCGGTCCTTCTCCTTCAGGGCTCCAGTGCAGTCGATCTAGAATCTCCCTGTTGGGACTCTTAGGAATCATAGTTGTGAGTAAAGGACACAGGTCAAGCATCTCATACATACAGGCCTCAAATCATGGCTATATTACACCAACACTCTATATAGTCAATAATTCCATGGTTTCACTTCAACCGTTCATCTCCCTTTCTCGATCCAAGACATGCATGAGTAAAATGAGTGAGTGAAGAAAATGAATGGAGTGCAGACTCCACGAGAGAGGGTGAACAATGAAAAATTTGGGTGAATGAACGTGTGAGGTGACCATTAACAGCACCAAAATGGGGACGATAATTAGAATGAGTGAAGGACCAAAATGAATGAAGGAATTAGCCAACATGAGAACCCCTTCACCAAACCAGGGATGGTTTTTTATAATTCCTTGGGGACCAAGAAACTCTTGGCCTTCCCCCAAGAATATTATGTAACTGATCCCCCCCCCCCATTAAACAAAATGGGTAATTAAAATATGAAATAAACAATTATCCCCTCAAGCCCCCCTCTCTTGTGGAATCATAGCCCTCTATAAATCTAGTCCTTTTCTGTCTAGCAGCCAACGAGGTATTTATTATTAATGATGATCAAACATTACATTTCTTAGGAACACTTTCCTTTTAATAATTGTTTAGGCACTCTGGCCTCTCAACAATGTAACAATACATTATTTAATATGGGGTCTCAAAACCTGGGGTGTTACAAAGTATCTTAGACAGAAGATGGGGGTGATCTCGTCTTACCTTCTTCAATAAAGAACACAGTTCACTACTTCGAATGATGCTCCATTTGTTGTTGCATCATGGAGAATTTTTATTTTATGGAGTTGTGCATAGTTGAAGTTTGCAATGGCTCTCGATGATATCCTATTCAAGGATGGTTATGTGCACGTAAAGAGGCCCAGAGGAGAGAATATTCAAAGTATTTATTTGTCATTGTTGTCTAAGTGGGAGAATAATAAATCATTGTAGTTGCACACATTGAAAGGGAGAGAAGTTTAGCTTGTAGTTGCACACATTGAAAGGGGGAGCATATTAGCATAAATTCCATTGCTTTGGTAGAAACCTTTCAGAACAGTGAAGAAGGCTCTAGAAGAAGGCTCTTTTGGTTGCCATCAATCAAAAAGAGGGATTTTGTTGTGCATATGTTGTCATTTATGTCAAAATGATCATGGACAAGGTCATTTATAGTGCAATAAAAAATAGAATAAGTTGATATAGATGGATATCAGTGGCCACCCACTTCTTCCAACTGGCTCAAAACAGCTTTATGACAATCTTGGCAATTTACTATTTTTAGCAGTTTTAACTTTCGAGGCCATTTTGAGGGCCTAAATGAAGGTTTTTCAATATCAAGATCCTCAATGATAGCTAAAGGCATTATTGATCCCCCAAAATGAATCTCCTCGATGATACCTTTCCAACGGGCTATCACACGCCTAAAACAGAGATCGTATGCAAAAGTTACGACCCCGGGAAGTTGATGTACTAACTTACCCAAATGGGGCCCACATGACTTTTGGCGCTTCATCTCCTAGGGTTAGGTTTTTGGATGTCTAAGGTTTTTGGAATTCTTGATTATTGTAAAAATTCCTTCAGAGCCTCATTTTAACCTTCTTCTTGCGAATGTGCGTTGTCGTCACATCTCTTCTTAGAGATAAGCCGCCACCATTCCAGCAAGCTTGTTTCCGCTGCATTTTACAGTTTCATCTTATTTCGTTATTGAATAGAAAAATAGTTTTATTGTATCTCTATTATTTTGTGTTAAGCACCTATTAATAATCTGTATTCATTTCATTCTACTCATAAAATCTGGATCAGTGGTATCAAATCGGTCTGCTCCTTGTCGTCTTAATCCATGTCCCCAACGAGGTCGGAGTACAAAGAGTTGGGTCTCGAGCTTGTTTCTCTTGAGGATAGAATCTCTCGTATGCCCAAGAGACCTCCCATGGCAGGAGAAAATAAATATGATGGGATAGGATATCCTTTCAAACTTTTGATTGAGGAATCCCTCGCAATAGAGGAACAAGATGATGGATAGTTTCACACAAATCCTTCGGCGGTTACCAACATGCGACGCATCTTCTTCAAACGGATGTGTCGCCCCCTTCAAGGTACAAATAAACTTTGATATACCTATATTTGAAGGTCATATAGATGCAGATGTTGTAGACAAGTGATTGAATCTACTAGAAGGTTATTTTTCTATCCATAACTTTTCAAATAGAGAAAAGATTATTTTTGTGCTCATCAAATTCGTTCCCCATGTCAAAGATTGGTGGGAAAATTTTTGTGAGCTAAAGGAAACAGAGGAAACCTCATTATTTTCAGTCACAGCCACCTGGGAATCCTTCAAGGATGTTATTAAGGAACAATACTACCTTGTCGTAAGTTATGACGACCTGTATACCAAATGGACCACACTGCGGCAAGAAAGAGACCAAGCAGTGCCAGATTTCACAAATATCTTCCATACCATGCACACCAAGTTGGGTATCAAAGATTCAGAGTGACATATGGTGCTCAAGTAGCGCAGTGCTCTACATAGATACATCCATACTGAAATGGAATTTCTATACGTCTCATCCTTGGGCGCAGCCTACCGATATGTCATCAAAATCGAGCAGAAGCTCAAACAAAAGACGTGACAATTTGGGCCTGGGAACCCCTCACAACAAAATCGAGGAAAGGGCGGCCCCAACCCACCGAATAAAGGAAAGAGCAAAGATGGATAGTATCAGGACAACCAGTCCAAGCCGCAAGAAAATAAGGACACCAAAAATACAAAGAAAGATACCGAGAAGTGGTGTGACTTCCATAATAGCCCTTGGCATAACACTGTTGACTGTCACTCAAAGCAGTCGTTGGTGGCCGACATGAAAGCCTTTGAATTAGATGCAGATTCTGACTTTGAGCCAGAACCAAAAACAGGAATATGGATCATTGATGTGGAACCCAGTGCCACCATTACTACCACCAAGCTCCATCCTGGTGAACCAGATGAGCCAGAAGAAGGAGAGCACCTCTTCCATTCACAGATGTGGGTAAAAGGCACCCTGTTGCACTTCATCATTGATAGAGGTTTCCAGAATAACATCATCTCAGCAGAGGTCATCAAGCGGTTGGCCCTGCCAACAACACCAGACCCACAACCTACACCATTCGATGGCTCCGCCAAGAAAGTGATCTTCGTGTCAACCAACAATGTTGATTGTCATATGGCATCAAGCCCTTCAAAGATGAGGTATTGTGTGATGTTGCTCCTCTCAAAGTTTGTGATGTTATTTTGGACCAACCTTATTTATGGAAATGTCATGTTGTATATGAGTCTAGGCCTTGTATTGTTATTATTACTTTGAACAAGAAATTGTACAGGATACCCAAGGCAGTCCCACCTAGTGTTATTTCCTTAATCTCTGCTAAGAAATGCAGGAAGGTCATCTCTCATATGGGGAATTTTGTCTTCTTCGTGATTCATTCTCATAATAAGAAAAAGATCATAGCCACATCTAGGGTCTCTACGTCCGACCTCTCCACACAGCAGAAGCAAGTAGATAAGGTCATGGAAGAATACTTGGATATCTTCTCCTCACCTACAGGGGTACCTATGCACTGTCAGGTCAAGCACCCCATCGATCTGACCCCCGATGCACCATTGCCCAATGGGCCAGTATATCATCACTCTTTGTTAGAGAATGAGGAGATCAAGCGATAGATCCAAGAACTGCTCCACAAGGGGCACATCCACCCCATCTCATCACCTTGCGGGAGCCCAATCATGTTGGTATAGAAGAAATATGGAACCTGGCAACTCTGTATTGATTACTGAGATCTGAATAAAATCACATTCAGAAACTGGTACCCGATTCCCTGAATTGCTGACCTCCTTGATAAACTCACGGGGGACAAATACTTCAGTAAGATTGATCTAAAGTTTGGCTACCACCAGGTCCCAATAGAATAGACAGATGTATGGAAGACTACCTTCAAGTCAAAGGAAGTCCTTTTTGAATGGTTGGTCATGCCCTTTGGTTTGACAAATGCCCCGGCCACTTTCATGAGGATGATGGATGATATCTTGTGACCATTCACCGATACTTTTGTAGTGGTGTATCTAGATGAAATTCTAATTTATAGCAAGACTTGGGTCAAACACCTGCAGCATATTCAGCAGGTTCTGCACACCCTGCGATAGCACAAGCTATACACCAACTTGGAAAAAATCTCCTTCGGCATGGACAGGATCCATTAACTGGGCTACAGCATTGATCAGCATGGCATACATGTGGATCCAGCCAATATTCAAGTCATCCATGACTGGCCAACCCCAACAACACTCACTAAGATTCTTGGGCCTTGCCAATTTCTAACGCAGGTTTGTGTTTGGATTCTCCCATATTGCATGGGCCCTCATCCAAATAAACAGGGGTGGTGGTAAGGAGAAATTTGCATGGGGATGGTCCCAACAAAAAGAATTCAATGATTTGAATAAGCTCTTGTGCTCAGCCCCAGTACTTTCACTACTAGACCTGCAGCATCCCTTTGAGATCAAGACAGATGCTTCAGACTATGATGTGGGCATCGTTCTCACTTGACACGGCCACCCCATGGCCTATCATGGTGAGACGTTGTCAGATATTGTCTATAAGTACCCTACTTATGACAAAGAAATGTACTCCACTGTGAAAGCATGCCACCAGTGGAGACATTACATTCTTGGGAAGGAGACATTCATCCACACTAATCATAATCCACTGTAGTTCATCCAGACACAGGGAAAATTGCAGAATGACCACCATCAAAAGTGGTCCACATACTTGCAGCAATTCCACCTCAACATCAAGTATAAAATAGGAAGCACCAATCATGTCATTGATTACCTCAGCAGACCACCATTCATGGCACTCACCACGATGCTAGACTCTTGCGGCCATGAGACATCGAGATGGCCCCAACTCTAAGAGATAGACCCTGACTTCACAACAACCTACCAAATGTTGGGTGCAAACACATTTGTCGATAATTTCCATCTTCACAATGGGTTGTTGTGTCGTCTGGGCCATATCTATGTTCCATCAAGTGAGCGAGCGAAGCTGATCTGGGAAGCCCACTACAGTCGGGTTGCAGGACACTTCGGCATTCAAAAGACAGTGGTGATGCTACAGAAACATTTCTACTGGATGAAACTTTGATAGGAGGTTAGCAAGTATATCAGGTCATGCATTGTCTACACTATTACCAAATCGACCACTAAGAAACAGGGCATGTACACCCCTCTTCCTACTCCTGACAAGCCATGGGAATCCATCTCAATGGACTACATGTCAGGCCTCTTGTCCACCAATAGGGGAAATGACTGTGTTTTTGTGGTTGTTGATTGCTTTTCCAAGATGGAAATTATAGTTTCCTACAAGAAGAGCATCACAGTAGAGGTTATTGCCAAGCTCTTCTTTGAATGAGTCTGGTTACATTTTGGAATCCCACAAACCATTGTCTCATATTGGGATAATCTATTTCTCAACACATTCTGGTCGAGCCTCTGGTCACTACTGGACACCAATCTCACCAAATCCACAGCCTTCCACCTCCAGACAAATGGCCAAACCGAGGTTGTAAATTGAATGATTATTCATATCCTTCGCATGTATAATTCAAAGCACCCTCGTACATGGGATGAGATCCTTCCCTATGTCTATCATAGCTACAACTGAGCCTTGCATAGCTCAACCGGCCACAGCCCCTTTCAAGTGGGGTTAGCATTCCAACTATTGGGTCCCATAGATGTTGCACTTCCCCTTGCGATCACCTCGACCGACTCATCTCCTGCTCCAACTGAAGCTGACAAATCCACCCAGTTCATTGAGAGGATCCAGCACATCTTCCAACAGGTTCAGGATATCCTACAGAAGTCCAATGACAAGTACAAACAGTCCCATGATCAACATTGGGTGCCACATAAGTTTCAAGTGGGCGACAAAGTTTGGTTGCACTTGCAGAAAGAACGCCTTACAGGACCCCATCGGAAGCTTCACCCACTCTATTATGGGTTGTACACTATCACCAAGGCCATGGGAGATAATGTTTTTGAGCTCAACATTCCTCCTTTCCTTGCCCTGCACCCAGTGTTCAACATGGATCTCCTTCGCCCTTATTTCCCACCATTATTGAACACCTCAGAAGTAGAAGAACAGCTGACACCAAAAAATGTCAACCCCGACTCCATACAACAGGAATCCAATGATCATATTGTGGATATATATATCAAGGGAACTCGACAACAAAGGATCCATCTTTATCAATTCGTCAAAGCAGGGCAGCTCCTACACCAAGGCAAGTGACTCACCCAGGGCCAAATTCAACAAAAATTTCCTCATCTGATGGGGGACCTCAATGCAATGGATACCATTGATTCCTAAGTAGGGAGTATTGATCCATATGGATATCGGTGGCCACCCACCTCTTCCAACTGGCTTAAAACAACTTTCTGACAATTTTGGCAATTTACTATTTTTAGCAGTTTTAACTTTCAGGGCCATTTTGAGGGCCTAAATGAAGGTTTTTTGAGATTGATATCCTAAATGATATTCAAAGGCATGATTGAACCCAAAAAATGAATCTCCTCTATGATACCTTTCCAATGGGCTATCACACACCTAAAATGGAGATCGTATGCAAAAGTTACGACCCCAGGAAGTTGATGTACTAACTTACCCAAATGGGGCCCACATGACTTTTGGCACTTCATCTCCTAGGGTTAGGTTTTTGGATGTCTAGGGTTTTGGGAATTCTTTCTTATTGTAAAAAGGCCTTCAAAGGCTCATTGTAACCTTCTTCTTGTGAATGTGCATTATCATCACATCTCTTCTCAGAGATAAGCCGCCACCATTTCAGCAAGCTTGTTTTCGCTACATTTTTCAGTTTTAGCTTATGTCATTATTGAATAGAAAAGAAGTTTTACTGTATCTCTGTTATTTTGTGTTAATAACCTATTAATAATTTGTATTCATTTCATTATGCTCATAAAATCCGGATCAGAAGTAGAGAAAACATGAAAAAATAAGTGCTCAGAAGGATCAAAGGATGAAAGGATCAACGACATGGAAAAGCATAAATGGCATGGAAGGTATGGCACAAAGTATGATGCACAAATAGAGGAAGTGTTGAAAGGATGAAAACAGAAGCATGTAGAAGGATTGAAGGTTGAAAGAAAAGAATGTGAAATAGAAGTTCTACGGTGTAGGTGATTGGGTCTTCTAGGGGTGCATGCAGAAAAGGAAGATGACTTGTGACACAGTTCAGAAATGAAGTGAAATGGAGTGAACTATGACAAAATCCCTTGTCTATGATTGTGGAGGGGATTATAGGGTGTTGGTGTTGCAGCGCGACGACATATGTGAAATGATCGCAGGTTTCCTTGAGCTATTGCAATGAATGACACACTAAAATGTGACGAGACGAATCTGTGGAGAAAAGAGACGAAGTGGAATGCATGGAATTTTGGTAGTCAAGTGAGCAAGTCACCAGGGAGCACTAATAGTCTGATAGGGGGATTGGGTGAGCACACTACAGGGAAAGTGAAATAGATTGAAGACTTGTGACTCAAGACTTGTGCTCCTATTTTGTGCAGTGGGCACTCTATAAAATAAAATGAGAATTGTTGTGTCAATTTTGTTGGAAAGTTGGAGCTCATTCATCGGAATATTTGATCCATTTGATTCAGTCAAAGGATGTCCAGTCGTAACTGAACAAGAAATATTTTAATTTAGTGTGTACACATTTAAATAAATGAACCTTGATCTGGTCAAGATATGTCCACAATATAATTGTCATGTGTCCACATACTTTATTTAGATAGAAGTGTAACCAACAAGACTTTGATTTCGTCAATATTTGTCCACAATATAATTGTTACGCGTCCACATACAGGAAGTGGAACTCAGGCAAAATTTTATAAATGGGGATGCACTCTGATCGAATATTGCAATGAAATGAGAGGGAAGAAGGTCTTGTAATTGTTAAAAAGAACTGAACTATATATTTGTCAGTTTGTATTTGAATTAAAGAGAAAAGTTTTGAAAAGGTCTATTTGTTTAACAAACTAAAAAAAAAACAAATATAGGGTGGCATGGTGGTGCCCGGGTGAGTTGAAGCTCATTGAGGATTGGAGTCCTCATCATTTGTAACAGGTTGGTTCCTGAGAGGATTGAATTCCTCATCATATGTAACAGGTTGGTGCCTAAGAGGATCGATGTCCTCATTTTATGTGACAGGTTGGTGTCTGAGAGGATTGGTTTCTTCATTATTTGTGATAGGTGGGTACCTGTTGAGTTGAAAATTTGTAATTTGTAAGTTGGTGCTTGTTGAAGAACATAAAGAAATATGTTATGTGGTTTTCTATAGCATTAGGTTTCCACGTAAAAAATTATGTTGTACTATGTTTTCTATGTTGTTTTTATTTTTGCATGCATTAGTGATTAAGTAAGTAATTATAAATAATTATATATTATTGAAGGGAAAGATAATTCAGAAAATTGTTACAATATGGATTCACCCCCCCCTCTCAGTATTGTTGTGAGTCTCAACATTTGTTTTATAACAATGGGGCACATTAAATGCATGATGTGACACCCAAAATAAACCAACAAAGTTTATTGAAAGTTCTTTGATATGCATCAGAGGATTTTGTGGGAAGTCCTTCGATGTATATCAGAGATCTTGGCATGAGAGGTGTCGATACTCATCGGACGAAAAGGAAACAACTCATTTGATGAAATCAGAAGAATTAACACTAACTCCTTCTATGCATCGGAATATTTGAAAGAAATTTGTCTGATAGAAAATAATTATCAGAGGGGAAAAGAAATAATTGATCAATTCTTATCGACATGGTTAGAGGGAACTCCTCCGATGGACATCGAAGGAGTTTATGGGAACTCCTTTTATGAACATCGGAGGATTTTATGGTAACTCCTTCGAGGATTTTACATCAATGTTCCCGAAAATAAAAACAATTTAACTTAAAAAAAATTCAAGTGCTCTAATTTGAAAGATACAAACTCGGCTGAGAAGTGAAGCTTGGAGAGCATGTTTAGAGCAAGGGGAAGAATCCAATAATAAGATACAAAAGAAGATCTTTCAAAGACAAAAAAAAGGGGTTCAATTTTCTTGGAGGGGTTTTGCAAGTAGATTACAAGAAAATGGAGGGTTGTAGTGTCTGGGACAACAAATGGTAACACACTGGGAAAAGCCTTGAATCTCTGTAAGATGGTATCCAAACATGCATATTAGAGGGGGTGAGGAATTGTCATGCATAAATCAAGAGATAAATAATAGGTCTCATAGATATTTTAGAATGTATGTTTTGATGAGACAATGTTTGTATGATACAAAGGGAAAGTTGGGACCATGACTTAGAATAGATTGTCTCTTAATGGATACTTATTCATATCGAAATGACATAAGGGAGGCATAAGAATTATTGTGAGGAAACGAAACATCATGAATGCTGAAAATACAAGTTGTGATGCATTTCTTTGGTGTTACTCCATTGTTAGTGAGTTTTCATAGCCTCGACGCAGTCACCATAGTGTCATAAGCCTTGCTCTACTACCAGCGAACGTCCATAGCCCTGACAAATATACTTGCATGTCCCACATGATTGGGAATTCCTTTCCCCAAGCCTTTACCTTTTAAATTTTAATTCATTTATGCTTAAAGAGAGGTGGATGGGGGGATTCCATATTTCCTTTAAAGGCACTAGGGATGACACCTATGATGGTGATATTTTCCAAATCGATTATAGATGATCAAACTCCACGGGTAACGTTCTCTATAATACTACAAATGTCTCTTCCTAAACCATTTCCTCTTAGTCCAAACAATGTACAATTTTTTCATAGGTTGAGCCATTGGTTCCTTACTTTTTCGTATTTAGTTGCACAATGCTCATATACTATTGAGCTACGTTCTGCTACTAGATATGACTTAAAGTGATGCACAAAAAATCTATACAAATAGGGATGGATTGTGTCTAGAAGCCAGGTCACAAAGTTGTTAGGTTTTTGGCACCGAATGTGCTACAATTTAGAAGCATGTCCAAGACTAAGCAATCAAGAATTTGAGATATTTAGAGCGACGGTTTTCAAGGTAGAATAATAAATCTTGAAAATCAAATAAACTACAAAACATTCAATCTAAAAAAAAACAGAGATCAAAGTGAAATTGGGCAAGAAAGACAAGCAAAAAATAAAAATTTTATTTATATACAATGAGGGAGATGCCAAGGAGGCTAGTTGATGTAGTGTTTCGAGACTTGGCCATTTACGGGGAGGAGTTTAACTTCCCCTTCAAGAGTTTGTAATCGATAATTTCCTTGGCCAATTTTCTCTTTCATCATGAAGGGCCCAAACCATAATTGTTGGAATTTTAAATGTTTTGCTTTATCCTCATGTAGCTTGTCTCATTTGAGAACTAAATCTCCAACTTGGAAATATTTCTCACCAATAGAATTCTTATCAAACCAAAAGTTAATGGCATGTTTATGGGTTTTAAATTTGTGTTTTTCCTTGGCATGATTTTATTCTAAGTTCAACAAAGTATCAATGCATCATAGGATGATGAGACATTCTCTCCCATGAGACTATTGGGTAAGTTGTAGGTGTTATCACTGAAATTTCATCCGCAAATGGTTACAAGAATCCAGAATCTCCAAACACCTATTAATTCACTCATGGCATAAAAAATTAATTTCCAAAAGGCATAAACTATACAATTGGTTATAAAATCATCATGCGCTCAAAATGAAAAGGAAGCGCGCTCACGTGCGCCAGCCAAAAACTCTGAAAAAGCGCACATGCATCTGATGCATGACTGTGGATGCAAAAAGTCGTGCACACTTCAAAACAGCACATTAATGATTTTGGTCGGCCTCCCACCCACTTCTAGTTCAGCTCCCAAGTCAATTTGACCCCCAAATCTGAGTTCAATCTGAGTGGGGGGTTGGTCAAATACCTAAAGGGCCCCTTGTTCACACACAACACCAGTTGGATAATGCATCAAATATTTGCTATAAAAAGAGGCCATGGGTGCACTATATTTTCAAGAATCTATTTGTATTGTTATGTTGCCTCTATTCTCCTACAAGGAACCTCTTTCCTCATTGGAGCATATAAGAATCATTTCATTGGTCCATTCACATCACCTCTTGACTGAATGAGTTTTGGATTTATTCACCATTTCCTTTTAGTTTGCTATTTGTAAGAAGAGCTCAATCATTTGGGGTTCAAGAGCCCTCCCTTAGAGGAAGAGGGGACCCATAAGTCTACCTTTCTATTTGGTGTTTGCCCACCAATACAATCTATCCATTGGTGGCATGAATATCGGTCTTTCTTTTGTTCTATTTTCCTTATGCACATTAGTTTAGTTTCTTTAACTGTTATTAGATTAGTTGTTTATTTTCTTATTGTTCTTGATGTTTCTAACTCTTGCACTCATTTCTATCATGTCTAGCTAACCCAACTGGACTTGTAAGTGTCTTTTTTTTTCTCATTTAGGTGACGAAAATGATACAACAGATTGGCGACTCCACTGGGGATAGGTATCAATTTCCTCCCCATTTGGGTTGTTTGAGAACATCTTTTTGGTTTATTTAACTTGCAGGAACCATAATCAGCCCAAGCCTACCTACAAAAGTCTAAATTCAGAGTTGAGATAAGGGAATTTCATCTGAAATTTTCTTCCCGACCATGTAACAGAAAGTGTGTGGGTTTTTTAGCCCACGAGCATGCCTTCTAAGCACGTGCGCCAAGAGAATATTGTTCCTCAACGCCTTTTTCACACCTACGCCAACAGGTCATTTTTGGTTTGCGCATTGGCACCACATGCGCCTCTGTCTACTATGTGACTCACACATCAGTTCATAAATTCAAACATTGTAAGGGTTTTGTGATATGTTGAAGGCCCATATCCTTCTTAAACTTGATTCTATGCAAATTGTAATATGCACGACACTCAAATTCCCTCTCCACATGAAGGGTTAGTCAAAACATAGGCACTTAGGGGGTTAAAATCCATATTTATCCTCTTTTTGTTTTCATTTTTCCACATGGATGGCTTTCTTTGATTAAATATTAAGTTGGAATCATTCTATATCACATATATAACCACTTGCATTGGGACCAGAAATTGAACTTCAATCATAAAGTATGCTCTTCGCTCACACCATAGAGCAATCTTGAGAATTAGAAAAATGATTGAAGAAATATTTTATCTCCCTTAAAGACAAAATCTTTAGGAGAGGACAACAGCCCCCTTTGGGACTCCTCTTAGTTTCTTTTCAAAAACATCTTGAATTTGTAAGGGCCCATACATGCCCACATGCTACAAAAATAGGATAGTTTGAAGCTACTTTCTTAGTTTACATCACTAGGGGAGTTTAAAGGTTATTGTAATGAGCCCATACATGCTCACATGTCCACAATCTAGGATAGTCTTTTAAATATTTCTTAGATTAAATCACATTAGGGAGTTTAAAGGATTGGTAAGGACCCACATGTCCACATGCTAGTTCTCTAGGGACTTTAAAAATTCCGCAAGGTTGTACCAATGGCATCTAGTAAATTAGGTAATCAAGACTTGTAAGGACCACACGAAGTCCACATGTTGCAAGGTGACACCTAACTTATTAAAAATTTGGCACACTTTCACTTGCTTACACACAAATCCACTACTCACTCACATAGTTTCATATCGAATTGTGGAGGTTGAAGTAAGTTTCCTCCAAAGGGATTATAAAACGCCTGACCCTTTTCTTGAAGGAACTATCCACTCCCATTTAATTTGAACGAGATTGGTTCACACCCTCAATATCACAAACAACCACATCTAAAAAATTTCTAAAAACTCACTAAGTTTTCCTCCACAGGAGGTGCCAAAATAAATTATTTAGTCTAGGTAGGATCTCGGGGATAGGCATACAAATAACTCCTCGTTATCTGGTTCTCACATCTTCAAACATTAGAAGTTGACAAATAGGGAACTTTAAAATCTTCCAAGTCAAGTGTTCCTAACACCATAAGGCAAGGAGATACCCATGAAGGGTCGAAGGCCGAGGTCCAGTTGTTCTGTGCATCCCCCCTTGAGGCACCCACCTCTTGGACGGGATCTAGCCCATGACCCATTTCTGAGACCGAAAATCTAAATGTCGCACTTTGACCGAGGTACCTACTGACCAAATTTTAGGACATCTAACCAAGTGGAAATTATGGGTTGCAATTGTACCTTGATCAGATTTGGTGTGCCTATTGGGAAATATCGCCATCTCTTTCGAGATATGCACCCTCTACCCCTCATTATAACTGATTATTTCATCCTTCACTAGCTCCTCTTCCAATGGCTTCAAACCCCATTGTTGAGTGCTATTGGAAGGTC
>ML809934.1:45107-57332 GCA_009831015.1 Picea engelmannii
TCCCTAAACATATCAGATTTGAGTAAGATCACCAATGATCCTATATTACATGACCCCACATGGCCTGCAATGCCTAGCAAATTACCTTAATACATTCCCAAGTTTAAAGAAAAGGCAGGAGATGACCCTGCCAACCATGTCATGACCTTCCACCTATGGTGCTCTTCAAACAACATCATGGATGACTCTATATGGTTATGGTTATTCCAATGCACACTCATTATCCCATCAGCCAAGTGGTATGTAGATGAAAAATCAAGGTCCCATGTGACCTTTGAATCATTGTCCAAAGCATTTTTTATCTTCTTTAAGCTACCAATCCATCATGAAAATGGTCTCGAACTTCTCTCCAAGTTTAAACAAACCTCAACCACACATATCGTTGACCACATTCACGAATGGTGTCGGCGACATAGTTTATGCAAAGCAGAAACCACCAAACAAAAATGCCTTGATTGGTTTCTCATATCACTCGTATCCCTCCTTGCCAAGGATATGGCCTCCACCTTCCCCCAATATGAAGAGGAATCCATCAGCAAGGCTCAGCATTATGACCTCATCTATGCCTAGTCGGGATACTTATATACGGTACTACATGGCATCCCAAGATCCGTACCATTCGGCCAAGACAAACCTAGGATGTCTCATTCAGCAGATGGATTGATTGGTACCACAACACACCACAACCCGTACATCCAACCACCACCCATGTACAGTACACCCCAACATCCACAAATATATGGCGGACCCACTTATTTCCCTCCTCCCTCTTATCAGCGGCCATACCATGTTGTCTCCTCTCCACCCGTGAGTGGACCCGCATCGACACCTATGATGTGTCTGATGATACAACCAAGTTCTTCTACCCCCTCTACCTCCTCTTATACCTTAAGCACTAGTGATAGCACCATGCCTTCCTATATACCATACGGATCATTGCCAAAAAATAATTCATACTTTCCATTTCCTGGTCCTCCCCAACCCATGGCTCCACCACAAGGACACCCACACACTGGGGTTAAATTTGTTTAGCCCTCTCCCATTCATAAATTTCATAACTTTGAACAACTAAATATGGAAAATCTGTCCCATCAGTCGAATAATGCCAAAAAAAAAGGAAAAAACCGAAACAATAATAATCCAAGACCAGGGAGAAACAACCCCCAACATAACCAACCTGCTAGGGGAAACCAGAATCACAGGAACCAGAACCCCCAAGGGGGAATATCAAATGCCAAGGCAAGAATAAAAACAATCTTTGGACAAACTTCCCTTGTGCCCTTTGCGGCTAGTATGGGCAACAACCACCTCTGGCGGTGTTGCAGAATATTATTCCACACCAAGGTGTGATGAAAAACCAACAGGAGATGCACCCTGCCCCACCACAAATGGAACAATATCAAAACCTAGTCACTTCTACGGATCACACTATACTCCTCACTAGTGAAGAGGAAATTCTTCTACAAATGCGCATTCATCAATACATCACACCCCCTGAAGCTACTCCCACCATATCGAAATTTGTTCCAGTTACAACGGGACCACCTCTAATGATTCCATGCCCTAACACCGAAACCCCCCTTTGTATTCCTCGTATCCCATTACGACAAAATGTCAACAATCCTCAAGCTAGGGCAACACACAATTACAGTTTGGTCAATGACCTGGTGTAGTTCTATGTTGCCACGTTAGTCTTATAAGTCCTTCAAACCTGTCCCACTCAAAGGAAGTCACTACTTTCCACCCTGGGGACAGTTGACCTTGTTGATACCAGACTCATCACATTTGATCTCGATAGTGGAGAACCACGTCTCCCTGCTCTGGTAGCATTCCAAATACCGGTTAGAATTTGAAACATCACAATTCATCACTACATCATTAATGAAGGTGCATCCACATTCATCATGTACAAAACCGTATGGCAGAAACTTGGCTCCCCTTAGCTCATACCATCCGCCATCACCTTGATAGTTTATGATGGACGACCATATTCTCTTGAAGGACTCTTTCATAATGTCCTCATTCAACTCGGGGGCAAGACTATCCTCATTGACATTGAAGTTATCGATGACCCACTCGATTACAATATCTTGTTTGGATGTATATACATGTATGCTATGAAGGCAGTAGCCTCTTCTGTGTTATGAATGATGATGTTCCCTCACAACAAGAAGATAATCACCATCAATCAAGTTTCACATTACGAGCCTAACCCATCCTCCAACATCAATAACATCCTACCTTTTGTCCATACTAGTCTTGATGCCTACCCACTCATCGATATGGGCCTCAAAATTTTCAAAGACCCATCCTTTCTAGGGACGTACCATGGAGCACTGTCGCTCATACATCCCTCAGCACAAGTATGTGTCATCTCATCCAATGCAACTGAAACTGGAGATACCCTTCCTCCCACAAAGGCTTCTTTACTATCTGATGTCCCATTAGTCGCAGTGCTCCTCCCTCAAGAATCCCATGAGAACTCTCCAGTTCTACTCATTCCCAATTTCACCCTCCCCCAGGGCCACATCCCAGTTTGGGAGATAGTCCCCCAAGCCATTACTCAAATCCCCTTCTTTTACCCCCCCACCAGGCGTACAAGATTTCCAAGTAGTTGCAACGCTTACCCTTCCCAATATGGTGTTGGCTATTCTAGTATGGCATCTACATCCACCCGCAATGGTCCCTCAACCATCCCTCCCTCCCCAAATAGAAGGAATATTGATGCATATTCTAGTACTTAATCCAACCACACCACCCTCACCCCCACTCACTAGCACCACCGCTACGACTAGGGGAAGAAAGAAGAAGAAAGAGCCCACTGCTCTACTCCCCCTCCTCAAATTTCCACTTCCTTGTACACTATTCAAGAAAGAAGGACACCCCACCAATTGATGTCCCTCTCTCCCCGAGTTACGCAATTTAATTCAACTTCCTTGAGAAACCACACCACTTGTTGCTCCACCCAACGCACCAAGTACTACCACCGGTACCACAGGCTTTCAAACCAAATTTACCTATGCCATTTTCTCAAAGTATGGGAATTACACCCACCATTTCCTCACGCTACCTCAATTTTGACGAACACTAACAGCATTACTCAAGATATTTCAGCAATAATCCCCCCTATCTGCGTCATCAAGTACTATTGTCATAGACATCCACTATGTCACGACTTCAGTTAACGAATGGATGAGATTCCCTTTCTCTCTCCATGAATCACTGGATCATTTCACATACCATTGTCCTATGATTATTGAATACATGCATCGCCAAATGACCCTTATTCAGAATCCTACACCTCCCTCACTGCCAGAGGTACCATTGATTTCCCCTACTCCATCCCCTGATTTTTTTTATATCCTCTCTCCTAAACCTGAGACACTCCCTACTCCTCCATGTTTCATGGATAGCCTATATGAGGATTTTCCCCCAAATCCCCCCAATTCTGCAGTTCATTTCCCCATGAAAATTTTACGCCTGACTACCATTTTCAACCCACAGTATCTCAATATTTGGTTTATATCGAGCGAACCATCGCAACCCCCTTGTGTCACCCCCCCTACCTCTTCACCACCAGAAGACAACCACATGGTACCAGTCACCAATGTTTCTCCCCTGGATCCCCCATATTCTCGACAGCTCCACTGCAACAAAGACATCCTTGAGGAATTAACTACCCTCGATTGCCAATGGGATCCACTCCATCACAGAGCACTCTTTCTTTCACAAGAAGCCTCTACGCCTCCTAACCAAAAATCCATATATGCAATCAAAACCAAATATTTTCTCCTGTTAGTGCATATAGACTGGTTCAATAATCTTATCCCTACCCCTGACGCTTTTGAAGAAGGTAACATGGCTAACATTTCCCCCACTATCAAAATCGATACTTCCATCAAACCTGGAATCATAAAGGAAATCACCATCGGTGCCATATTCTCTTCTGAAGAAATCATAGCCTACAAAGCTCTCTTCCAGGAATACCGTGACATTTTTTCTTGGTCATACACAGAGATGCCTGGCCTCGATCCCTCTATTATCGAACATTGTATAGACACATGGCCTGATATCACCCCTATACGACAAAAGAAACTCCCATTACACCCATCCAAAGAAGAAGCCATCAAAGCTGAGATTGAAAAATTACGTACTACAGGGTTCATATACCCCATTGCATATACCTCATGGGTCTCCAACCCCGTCCCATTCAACAAAAAATAAGGCACTATTCATGTCTGCATTGACTTTCGTGATCTCAATCACGCTTGTCCCAAAGACAATTTTCCCACTCCTTTTATCGACCAAATTATCGATGATTGTGCCAGCCACGAAGCTTTGTCCTTCATGGACGGTTGCTCTAGCTACAACCAAATCTAGATTCACCCAGTCGATTAGTACAAAACCGGATTTACTACCCCATGGGGTACTTTCGCATATCATGTTATGAATTTTGGCCTCAAGAATGTCAATGTGACATTCCAACGTCCTATGACATACATTTTTCATGATCTGGTTCATATTATCCTCACATACTTGGATGACCTCGCAGCTCGATCCAAGAAACACACTCAACATCTCGATGATTTACGGGTCATCTTCCAAAGGTGTCGTTAGTACAATATCCGCTTGAACCCCCTCAAGTGCGTATTTTCCATCACCGTTGGATGCCTACTTGGGTTCATCATTTCCCAATGAGGCATCATCATGGACCCCCTCAAGGTCTAAGCCATCACATAAATCCCCCTCCCCTCAAAATTTACACTAGCTGCAAAGCTTACAAGGCAAAGATAACTTTTTACATCGCTTTGTCCCTGATTATGCCACTCGTGCACACGGTTTCCTTCGCCTCTTACACCCCAATATCCCATTCTGATGAGATGAACATGCCCAAACCACTTTTGATTATATAAAATCGAGACTCTCCAATGCCTCTTTGATTAGTCCACCTGACTATGATCGTGACTATATCCTCTACTTATCGCCCTCAATCGTTTCAGTGGCAGGGGTTCTCGTCAACTAGGGGATGATGGTTATGACCATGTAATTTACTATATTAGTAAAAATCTTTCAGGGTCACCCCTAAAGTACAATCATGAAGATAAACTTTCCCTTGCAGTTGTCCTCGCAGTCCAAAAATTGTGCCACTATATCCTGCTTCGCACCACCAAAGTCGTCGCAGATTCTAACCCCATGCAATACTTGCTCAATCGCTGGAAAATTAATGGTAAATTTGCCCGATGGATCGACATCCTTTAGGTGAATGACCTCGAGTTTTCCACACCCAAAAGAAAGAAATCCCTCATCCTCACTGAACTCATTACAGCATTTCCTTCATAAGCTACCAGCTCACCCATCAACACGGACTTCCCCGATGAACATCTCTTCTACATCCCCTCGGATGATCCCTGGTATGGAAACCTTCTCATCTAACTTTGAACCCAAAATTTTGGACCTCATCCTTCCCAAGACGACCGTCAATGCATTCACCATCAGGCCCCTTGATACCTCCTTATCGGAGACATTCTATATTGACAAGGGGTCAACACCATCCTTCGTCGATGTTTGACCATCGACGAAGCTGACAGAGTTCTCAATGATTACTATAGCGATGCTTGCGGAGGCCAACTCTCAGGGATGTTGACCACCCAAAAAATCATTCGAGTAGGCTACTTCTAGCCCACATTGTTTCACGACTGTATCCACTCCGTGAAACGCTATGACAAATTCCAAATTTATGCCCATAAATCCCAAGTGCCACCCACTCTTTTACACCCAGTCATCACCGTCGGCCCCTTTTGAAAATGGGGCATTGATTTCATGACTTGTAACCCTCCAATCAGCAATGGACACAAGTACATTATCATGGTATCCATTTACTTAACCAAGTGGACAAAATCCATGCCCACCTTCAACAACACCACTGACATTGTGGCACGTTTTTTCTTTAATCACATCATCTCTCACTTTGGATTCCCACTACAGTTAGTATCTGATCACGGGAAACACTTCAGGAATAATATTTTTGTTGAACTCTCCTCCAGGTTAGGCTTCTCCCATGAGTTCACCTCCCCATACTATCCTCAATCCAATGAACAGGTAGAGGCGGTCAACAAGGTCCTCAAAACTATGTTGCAGCGCACGGTTAACAAACATAAGACTAATATGCATCATATGTTGTTTTCCACATGATGGCCTTATCACACAGTAGTTAAAATTTCCACTAGATTTACACCATTTCATATTTTCCATGGAGTGGAGCCCACTCTCCCCATCGAGTGTGAAATTCCCACCTTACGCACCGCTATTGAGCTATTACTCGACACTGCCCCATTGGAGCAGCATTTTTTGAACTTAGAGTCACTAGATGAAAACCGTCGGTCTTCCTTACAGAACAATGATGCAGCCAAAAAATGATCAAAGGCCACCTTTGATAGCCATGTAAACCTTCGCTCATTCAATGAAGGTGACCTCATCCTTGCTTACAATATCGCTCATGCTACCCTCGGCCATTGAAAATTTGAGTCATTATGGCATGGACCTTACATCATCCAACATTGCCTCACTAAAGGAGCATACATCCTAGCCTCTCCCAAAGGCCACCCTCTAAAAGAACTCGTCAACGAGTTGTACTTAAATAAATTTTACACCTAAGCATATCCACTCTACACTAGGATTTTTCTTTTTCTTTTTTACACATTTTTTAAAGTTTTTAATATTTTTTTCCCCTCCATGCCTTGCATCTAATATACTCCACTCCAGTGGCATATGTTTGGGTCCAGCAACCAACAACCAAGAAGAATACATAGTCGGCATTGGCCTCCTTGCCGAGGCTAGTCACTGTCATATTTGTCACCTTAGCATCTTACTTGATTCCCATCTCATTTTCCTTCAACTCAACAATGTATACCGTGTCTGCGATCCTTGCCTCTTCTGCAAATACCTACAAGTTAGACTTTTATCTCGACATTTTGATTCAATCACATTTACACATATTCCACGACAATTCAATCAAATAGAAGATAACATGGCTAACCTAGTGTTAGATTGGAATTTATCACATCAAGATACCATTCAACATACATAAACCATCAAAATTTTGTCAGGGCACATAGATTAGACATCATAAACAGCATCACAAACCATCATCACATGTGAACATCATATAGATCCAAAACTGTATATCCATATATATATATATATATATATATATATATATATATATCGATCAATATTCCATCAATGTTTACATAGTACAAATACATCATCCATAGGCAAGTGAACCACCTCATCCCTATAAGTACAAAATTGGTGTCACATCACCCTATACAAAATAGGCTCGCAAGCCTATATAAATACAAAAATACATATACAGAGGCCCTCATGGCCAGGGATGATTTTAAGGATGGAAATTTATTTTAAAATCTAGAAACCTTGGTGAATCTTACTAATCCTTCATATGCTAACTATAAATGATTGGCGATATTTTTGTAAAAACATTCAAATTTCTAAGGATTTTATATAGTTTTTATAAAATTTTGGTCATTTTTAAGGTAAAATAATTTTATCCTATAGAATTTGGGCGAATCATTTTTAAAAAAGGGAATCTCATTTTTGGAAAAACCATGGAAAATTAGCCCATGAGCGAAATTTAGCCCCTGAAATCATCCCTGCGATTCATGGCGCCTCTAGAGCTCCACCACCTGGCCCTCTCTCTGGAGGAGGTGCCCCACCAACTAGAGGTCCCTCAGGTCCTGAGGGAATTCACCCAGTCATAGTCATCCCCACTACATTTTCTCTACGGATTAGGGTCTACAACTTCATCGGAAGGCCCACACACTGCTCCAAGACACCCTTGTCCTAGATCCAAGTCCACATTCCCTCAGGAACTCCCTGTAATATGACCTCCAAACAATGGCGAAAATACTTGAACTCTCCCTCGACCCCCACCGGAGGAGCACGTGAAGGCCCTGCACTGGGGTCGTCATATCGGTGCCTCCTTCCTGCTCTCTCACTCATCGATCGACCTCACACCAACCTCATCCCTTCGTCATCTCTCCCCTACCCGTGGCTTTCCCTACGGTGGCCTCACAGGCCCCTGACGAGTCGGCACTCAACATATGCTATACTATCTAAAAAACATATGCTATACTATCTAAAAAACAAAACATCAAATGCATCAACATACCTCTATGGTAGAACACATCTCTAGAGGGTAGCACCATCTTTGGGTCCTCCTGGAAATCCACCCCACTATATGGGAACTGGAGTATGATATGTGGAATCTGATGCCACACTCATGCAATTTCAGTTGTAAATTAATGGCCACCCTCCCCACCCCCATTTCTAACTAAGATCATTTCCCACCACTTCAATCGCATCTCTCGCACACCCAACATGTCCAACAAAACTCTTGGGTGCAACATGGTCACCCTCTCCAAAAACCAGGCCACCAAGATAGACCCAAAGGAAAACTCACTGGAGTTGATATCCTGACACCATTTAATCTTCCCTATCATCTTGGTATGTAGCATCGCACCCCAAGCAAAGTGCTCACCACTCAGTTCCCTCTGCATGATCTTCAGTTTCCCACCATTGATCCACTGGGTAGCAAGAGACCAATAAACCCTCACAATCATCGTTGCAATCAAACGATGCACTAGGGCGTCCATCACCCCAATCCTCACCACCGAGCCTAACATGAATTCCTCTCCAGAATAATACGTCCATGCCAGGTCAGCCAACTGTCCATCCCCATGTAACATGGACTGAGCCAGTAGTGGGATTCCCCGAAAAGGGAGCCCAATCAAGAAATACACATCTTCGATCGTCGAGAATGTGAGTTGGTCCCCTCTCGTGATGAAACATTGTTGATCAAGACTTCACATAGCTATTAGAAACTGCAACAGGTTCTCCTGTGCCCGCACCAGTGAACAATCAAAGAACTTTAGCAACCCACAGGCTGCCAAAGTTCCCTGCACATTGGGTTCCTCATCTCTAACCGCCTCTCTCAGGAGCACCTAGTCTATCTCCCTCCAATGAACTATCATCATCAAATGGTCAATGCAATCCACATATATAGTACTTGATCAGACATCACAATCCAGAAAAACACCAAAAGTCTCAAAAAGATCAGTTTTTACACCCCTCATCTTTTGCTTCAAGTGTGTGCCTATTCATCCCACAGTTGTGCATTCATGAACAACTATCAGAGATACAGGGGCACATGCATCTGCCCTTGTCACACACATAGGAGTGCATTCAAGAATGCATGTCTACTACACAATTGTGCACACATGCGCAACTGTCGGGAACACAGTCACGCACAAATGAGCAGTTGTGCTTCGAACAGGCATGCATCCAATGCGCGCATGTTTTCCCCTTTTGGGTGCCCCCATGCATGGATGTCCCAATTACATCTGTGCACTCATGCATGTGAATCCTTCGATCTCCTGCGCACTAGGGGGGCCACACTCACAAATCCCCTTTGTACAGCCATTCGTACGGCCCTGCCCAAAAAATAAATCCTAAATACTATGCAGGAGGATACGACCACTAACCTGGCACTCGTTGATCTTGAATCAGTTGGCTCAATCTCCCAGAATCTCCAAATCTCCTCTAAAACCTCTCGTAAACTCACTAGCACAACAGGTACAAATGAGGTGGCATTGTGGGCCCTACAACTATATATAGTCCCCTTTGCCAAAGTTTCAGGATCAATTATAGGAGCTCTGGTCATCCATTTTTCGATCCATCTTCAGCCAGGAGATTAGGATCCCAACACCTACACAGTCACATTCCTCAGGTCACCATCCATCCTCGGCCCCCAGGGATATTTTTATTTCACACCACACCCAGGTACGCATGCTTATACTCATAATTATTGAATAACTGTTATATGTTATTTATCTTTAGATATTGTTCGCGTCGGGTATTTGATTTTTATGTGTGCAGGTACTTGGTCATCAATGAATCAACACAACCCCTTCAGGTATATACTCGACATTGGCATGTAATTATTCCCTTTGAATATCAATTGCATCTCCAGCCACACCCTTTGACATTTTCCTCTAGGATCCTCCCATCCAGCTCTACAGTACTATCACCTTCGTTGCATTTCAGTACTATCACCGGGTAGCACTATACCTTACATGAGTTGTCCCATTCATAGTACCCTTGTCGGCATGTTGACACTCATGTTGCTTTCACCCTCTAGGGATGGGAGTCATGATAGTCTTACGCGTGTTTGAGAATTAGTCACATAATCCTTCTCCTAATTTGTGTTATCTTTCCCAATGGACTCCCAAGATATCTCATCATGGTTTCACTTTGACTGCACCATCGCAGTATCATGAACCTTCCATTTCCTCCACAATCAGTTTTCCCATCTGCAAATTCCACTCCATTCATTTACCTAATACAGAAACCCACCTATGGGGGCCCCACCCTCCACCAGTTCTCCACACCACTTGTGCCCTCACAGTCCAAGCCATCTTGCACTGGGGCACCCATTTCTATATCTACACACTTGTCCCAAATTATTCTTTATTCATTTGGTAATTGTACAAAACATGTGTTTCCAACATTTACATATCTTTTGTTGTCACCTTTAGCAACCTTCTTTCCCAGCAAAGCAACCCTTGTTGCCCTTGGTTGGGGAATTCATTTACCTTCTACTCTTGTTGACATCGTCCATAAACCTCGAGTATCCCCCAATCCATGTCCCTCTGACCTCTGAGTTTGTCCACTTTGTCATGCCTCTGGCACAATTTAACCCACATATAGTCATCCCCCTGACACTAGATTCAGTTTCACGATTGTTGCCTCTCATACTTCACATATATCCCCAGCCAAGTGAGGTTTAGAGTCTCACCACCTCCTGACTTCATCCATGTACCTCATCGGTTCCTAATATCACCTTGTGGATTTCATGAAGCTCTTTTCTTCTTGGATTCGCTTCCCCCTTTCTATCGACATCAGTACAGTTTCCAGAAGGGTGACAGTATCTTGACTTTCATTCCCTTTACAATGAGGAGTCTCAGATGGCACAGGGAAAACCACCATTGTTCCTTGTTGTCGTTGACGCCCATAACATTCAAATTCAAAACTACCTCATGTTATGGTGGGTCTTACTTTGCGACTATTGCAGTTGTTTTTATATTTGTTGAAGACCTTTGAAATTTGTTGGTCTATCAATGCCCGTGGATTATCAACACTTCTTACAGGTGTCATCACCTCTTTTCAGAGTTTGTTCACCATCATAATTGTCTACTACCATTATCAAACCACCCCGGAGGGTGATGCAGTTATCTACGTTAACATACATATTTAGTTACTATCTTACCCATTTTGAGTTACATAACACAAGCATGGGGCATGCTTGCCTTGTTTGTACACAGTTTTATTTTTTCACGCCTAGAGAAAGTTTTGGGTCCCACAGGTTCCCCTCTCTCTCCAATGGGTCACTCTTGCAATCCCTCTCATCACTCTTTCTTACAATGGTACTCTCAGTAGAATAAACATTGATGTATTTCGGCTATATGTATGCTCCTAACCTCACACATCAGGGGACATCTGTTATCACTGAAATTTCGTCCGCAAATGGTTACAAGAATCCAGCATCTCCAAACACCTATTAGTTTACTCATGGAATAAAAAATGCATTTCCAAAAGGCATAAAATATACAATTGGTTATAAAATCAGCATGCGCTCAGAATGCAAAGGAAGTGCGCACATGTGCGCCAGTCGAAAACTCTGGAAAAGAGAACATGCGCTCGATGCGTGATTGTGGACGCAAAAAGTCACACACACTTCAAAACGGTGCATTAATGATTCTGGTCAGCCTCCCACCCACTTTTGGTTTAGCTCCCAAGTCAATTTGACCCCCAAATCCGAGTTGAATCTGAGTGAGGGGCTGGTTAAAGACCTAAAGGGCCCCTTGTTCACACTCAAGACCAGTTGGATAATGCCTTAAAGATTTTCTATAAAAAGAGGCCATGGGTGCACTATATTTTTAAGAATCTATTTGTATTGTTATGATGCCTCTATTCTTCTGCAAGGAACCTCTTTCCTCATTGGATCATATAAGCATCATTTCATTGGGCCATTCACATCACCTCTTGAGTGAATGAGCGTTGGATTTCTTCACCATTTCCTTTTAATTTGTTATTTGTAAGAAGATCTCAATCATTAGGGGTTCAAGAGCCCTCCCTTGGAGGAAGAGG
>ML809934.1:73941-120742 GCA_009831015.1 Picea engelmannii
TTAAGCTCCTCTTAACCTATATAAGCAGACTCTATGATGGTGGAAAGGGGGAAGAACTGCTAGCATGAAACTTATGATCTTGGAGAAAATACACAGTCAGCCAAAGGAGAGTGACCAGTGAAGCTGTTGTTGTCCAGGTTGTGGATCTTTCAGAAAAGGGTTAGACGAAGAGGACTCAATGAAGTTGTCGCATTCGCATCTACAATTGTAAGCATTGTTGTCGTTATTCTCATTAATATGACACGCTTGGCCTGTTTCTTTCTAGTTTGTGTATAATTTCACAAGAACTTATCATTAATTGATAGATCTATTTTCAAACTAATATCAATAGAGTAGGAAGTGGTTGTATCTTGTTTTTTCCACAGGATCCAGCGAGAAGCAAAGGATCGAAGCGCAACTAGGAGCGTGCAGGGACAAATGTCGATAAAGAGGTACTTTTGTCATCCTTCCTTCTCATGTGTTAGTTTAGATAGATTTGAAAGGAAGTCAGCGTCCACGTTAAGCATTTTCTGTCTAGAGTTAAGGTCAAGCTCTTAGAGGCGATCTACCTGTCCACAGGGAGATTTTCCTACAACAATGTGTTCTAGCCCAAGTCTCACCTCTGCACCGATCAACGGTCCATATATGCCTTCAAAGAGCATTTCCTTTGGGTCTGCAATTAACTCTAAACAACGTCCTTCGAAGAATGGCTAGGATCGTCTTGACTCGCTAGTGTTACACATCAAAATTACTCACTTCGATAGTGTCGCAAGTGTTGTCATTACAAGTGTCGCAAGTGTCTCATTTTGGTCACAAGTGTCACAAATGTCAGAAAAATCATACTGCCATAATTCCTATGTCGTGCTTATAATGACATCAGAAGGACACTTGAAACACCTTAGAAATTTGATTTGGAAGAAGAGGAATGGTTTAATAGGGCTATGAACTTATTTCCATTTGAAAGAACCACTAAAAATTGAGTTTCAGAGGAGAACGCTCCCCTATACCACTGTTAGGAGTGTTGGCGCTCTCCTATACACTCTTAGGGAGCATTATAATGCTTTGTCTACCCTTTTTGAGGAGTGTTTCTACTGTTAGGAGTGTTGGCGCCCCCCTATGCATTGTTAGGGAGTGTTATAGCACTCTAATGCCCTTTTTGGGAGAGCGCTACCTATTATGGGCGAAAATTGGTTTGTTGAGAAGAATGAGGAAAAGATCTCTTCAATCTCTGAAGGTAGTTGGATTCAAATCCTTGGTCAAGCCATGATCTTAGGGAAGATACCTAACTGAAGGAGGAAAATCCTCAACTTACCCCAAAGATATCTCAAGTGGTTGGGCCTCTCTAAACCTATATAAGCAGGCCCTCTCATGGTGAAAAGGGGGAAGGATTGGAGGCATGAAACCTATGATCTCATAGGAAACATACAGTGAAGTGGAGGAGAATAATCAGTGAATTTATTGTCATTTTGATAGTGAGTCTTTTGAGCAAGGGTTAGACAAGGACTTGATGAAGTTGTTGCACTCGCATCTACGGTTGTAAGTTTCCTTCATTGTTTTTCTCATCAATATAATATGCTTGGATTGTTTCTTTAAATTTTGTGTTTGATCTCACATGAATTTGTATCTAATATATAGACCTATTTCGAACTAATATCGGTAGAGTAGGAAGTTGTTTGTACTTTTGTTTGTCTACAAGGCTTATCGAGGAGTTCAATATTGGAGCTCAACTCAGACTGTGCAGGGACAAACACCTATAAAAGGTACTTATTTTCTCCTTCCTCCTCATACATTAGTTTATATAGATCTAAAACGAAGTTAGTGTCCATGATAAGAATCTTATGTCTTAAGAGTTAAGAGTCTATCTCTCAAGAGGATATCTACCTATCCGCAGGGAGATTTTCCTTCAACAGCTAGATCAACAATCGAGATTTAATCTTGCCCCCTACACCTGTATAGGGTCTAGATCTAACCTCCATGCCAAATCAACAATCACGATCCTCTGTGGCATAATAAGGGTATTTCTCGGGATTAACAATCCAATCCAAGACTTAGCCAAATTTCACGAGGGGTTTTCTCCAGTCATTTTAAAGATTTTTTTTTTTTTTGAGAACTCTCGCATAGGTCCAAGGTATTCCACTTCCCATATAGGGTGCCTCTATTTTCATCATACCCCAAAATTACTCACTCACACCAGGGATCCCAATACTACGACACAGAAGTGCATAAATGTGTGTGTGTGTGTGTGTATTTAATCTCAATAGCACATACAATAAGCAGGGATGTTGATTCATCTTTCAAATTATGACATAATAGATATTTGAATTATTCACGTACTCAAATGACTATGTAAATTTGTTCCTTCCATAGTTATCTATTACACAAGATTCTCTTAGGCAAATACTTATATTGCGCAAGACTCTCCATGCAGGGATGCTTCATATGAACACAAGGACATCTCCATAAATACACACACAAGCTCACAATTCATGTATTCATATCCTTAATCCTCATATTGACCATTCAACCATATATAATTTCCAAACAACACACAGAGATAACTAAGTTACTTATCTAAAACTTAGAAGATGTTGGCAACTACTGAAGTTTGTGCACTCTCCACCCAACCATAAGAAAAGTTGCACTAACCACTACTACATTCAACCACCCCCAAGCTAGGGTAAGATGCCATGAGAGGATATATGGTTTTTCAACAAGATTTTTAGGGAGCATATATTACTTCTGCACTTATGTTTCTCTTTCTCGAACCAGGAAGTTCTTCCTTTTCTTCTCCAATGCTTAGGCTTCCCCCAACCATGTGTATCTGTATCTGTCTATTCCCCCTCTTAATTTCCTATCTCTTATTCTTGGTTTTTCTTCCATAATACCTTGTGGGTCATGTTAGAAGCTTCCCAATGGTACTCTTCCCATCCTACATTGATTCTCGAAAAACACTACCCAACTACCAGCTTGACTGGTGATCAATTTTCAAGGTTGGGGACAGTTCAGGGTCTGCATTTCTTTAATTTGACAAGGTACTACCTGGAAAGGTCATTTCAATTAGTAATAGCTTCCCTCTTGCACCATATCTCTCATGAAATCGTAACCTCTGAAAAAATCGTAACCTGTAAAGGTCATCCCTTCACTAGTAGTTCAACATCTCCCTATTGCATTGATAACCAAATATTCACATTACATAATTTATCAAAGGTACATTGTCTTTCAATGATCACATAACATGAATGTCTATATTTTTGGTCATGATAATAATTATATTTATAGACTGGGGGAAATAGTGGTGTTACAATCCCCTCTCCCTTAAAGGAACATCATCTTCAGTGTTTTATCTACCACAAAAACTCTATATACAACAGTGAAAAAAAAGGGTATGCATGTTTCATGGCATCCTCCAGTTCCCATTGAGCTTCATTGGGACCAAAGTGTTTCCACTATAGCTTGACCTCTACAATGGTTTTGTTCCTAAGAGGGATATATTTCCTGTCTCAGATACACTATCATTCTGGAAGGAATTCTCCCTCTAGCTCCACCTATATCACAGACCAGTCAATTACGTGAGCATAATCATGTACATATTTCTTCAACAATGAAACATGGAAAACATTGTTTTCTTTCACTGTGGGAGGTAAGGCTAATCTATAAGGTACATGTCCCACTCTATCCAAAATTTCAAAGGGTCCACAAAACCAAGGTGCCAGCTTGGCACATGTTCCCATTCTCAAGGAAATTATTTTGGGTCTAATTCGAAGATACACACTATCCCCTACTTTGAACTCTTTATGAGTCCTTTTGTTATATGTATAGCTCTTCTTCCTGTCCTGGGCCACTTTAATATTTTTCTTTATTTTAGTTACTTGTTGTTCCAAATCCTTTATCATGTCTAGCCAAAGTATAATTTGTTCCACTGGGTTTCCCCAACTGATTGGAATATTGCATTGTCTACCATAGAGAGCCTTAAAAGGACTCATTTTTCAAGTATTCTTGATAGCCATTGTTGTAGGAAAAATCTATCAGTGGTAGGTATTCTTCCCTTTTCTTGGTTTGATGCATCACATGCATCCTTAACATGTCTTCCAATACTTATTTTACCCTTTATGTATTCCCATCAGTTTGAGGGTGATAGGTTGTACTAAATAACAATTTAGTTCCAAAACCAACAAACAGAGACTTCCAAAAATTTGAAGTAAACTATGTATCTATGTCTGATATGATTTCCCTATGTATCCCGTGTAGCCTAAATATTTATTTCATGAAATTATTGGCAATATCTATTACCTTGCAAGTGGACTTTATCGGGATAAAGTGAGCAGCATGTTGACGATTAAAATCACAATGATGAATTATGCTCACAAAGGATTACTAATCTCTATTATTTATTTATGATAATAATATTTAACCAGTAGGTGGGACCCCCATGTACTCAAGGCGCAAAGCTAGACGTGTTACACGTATATGTTGTTGTTGTTATGAGGTTGCCTACACAGTCCTATGCAGTTGATGATGCAGTCTTGGTTTCATTTGATATGACAAAAGGTTAGTTGATGCATTGTTGTTAAATGTTGTTGATATTCACTTGCAATATAAGGCAATGCTATGAATATGAGGATTATTTGTTTGCAGGTGTCATGTTATGTTATAACATTGATTAATAATCTAGACATGATTTTATGCAAATTATAGTATGATGATATGGGAGCTAGCTCAAAACAAAAAGGGAAAAAAAATTATGGATAAGTCCTAAGGCCATGGTTAAAAACTTATATATAAACCTTGAATGTATATATAATAGTTACAAAGTGATGGACCTAGTTGTTATACTATGTGCTTGGTTAAAGGTTGATATGGGAAGCACATATGGTAATGTTAACGTATGGTTGTTATTAAATTTGTTACATGTTTCGGTTGGCACACTATGCAATGGATATGGCATTCAATTTATGAAATGGTTATATGTTTGAATTTAATGGTTGATGGAATAGATAGTACGTAGAATTGAATAGGGCTAGGTGAGGAAGCAACGTTCATTTACTTCACGTCACTCCAAACCACCCTTGAGCCCGTCACCCTAGCCATAGTTTCATTTTTCTCTGTTGGTAGTGGAAGCTCCTCGATTTCAGGTTTTGGAAGGGGAAAACTCAAACCAGCTCGTCATTGAAGCGATTTTTCACAGATATGGCTCTTTTCTTTCCATCCATGATGGACTCTCTATATTATGAATCAAATGGTGGCTCAGGATTTCATGGGTTCTATTTTTTTCTTTAGTTTTTGAATGAGTATCAATATTGTGTTATGGGTTCTTTGTGATTACTGTGGAATGTTGTCATTTTGAAGGAAAGAAATAGGTGTTATTGCTTTGTAAAGTCTGTGCATTTGTTATTGATAAAATTAATTATGTCGGCTTGGGTTTTTATGATGATTCTCTATGGGAATAATAACAATGGTGCAATGATCTCTGAGTTTTATTTTTGTGGGGTTTTACCACAAGTATGGGTATCAGTTGTTGTCACCCCTTTTTCATTTCAATCGTTGTTGTGAATCTTTATCTAGGTTGCAATGCAACTGTCGACAGTGGTATTGTTCTTGCTCTGTTTGGTTGGACCCCAAGATATTGTTCATTATGAGTTGTTATTTACTGTCATTATTGCCGAAATTATTCCACAAAACAATCTTCGTTTCACCCAGAATATTAAATCGTAGTATGTGTATGTATCGAATGGCTACAGGATGTGCTCTGTAATTATTTTCACAAGAGTTTTTAACACTCACTCCCCTCATCTCTGTTATAGGGGCCGACTGTTATTTTTCCATTGTATTTCGAAGTTTATCGACCTCCTGGGTGTTGGGAAGAGACATGGTCTCTCTATGTTTTCAAGGATTCTTCATTGTTTAAATCAACCCACGTTTCCTCTCTACAGCAAAGTTTTAAGAGGCATATGTGTGTGCCTATGTTGTTGAGCTCGAATTTATTTACTCAGGCATTCTCTTTATGGCTCTGTCAATATTTTGGGGGTATAAGTTAAGACGACTATGGTGATTTCAAAGCAGCATGGCTCTCCATTCTTCCAAGATTATATTTGTTTACATGTCATTGCTTCTCGGTGGTAAAAAATTTTAGGAGGTAAAAAGGATGACGAGATCTTTTTGTTTTTCGAAAGTTAAGCACACTCTCATTACCTCTCTGTAATGAAATTTTATTAACCCTGACTTGATTCTGGTTCTACTAAGCATGATTTGGTTGATTGATTCGATTTTATTATGTTTCTTCTCGGTCATTTTCTTTATTGCTTTGTCAAGATTCTGATTATAAATTAAATGATTGGTATTTTTCTAAGAAAGGGAACGGGCTCTCTAACTTCAAGACTTTTCTTGATCAACTCTTTGTATTTCCTCTCTGTGATTAATTTGTATGGGTTACCTACAGCCCAAGATATTTCCTTTGGTCGATTATGGTATTTCTACTCATCACTGTGTTAAATATTAGCATGATCATGATTTTGTTTAAAGGAGACACATGTGTGTCAATATGGTTTTGTTCTCTTCATGCATCATATGTCTATGTCCTTTATCGAGATTTTATTTTGGAAGGAAGTCTGTATATGTTTGATGAATGTGGATCTTAGGTTCAGAGATACATTTTTTTGGTTAATTATTGTTGTCGAAATAATATAGGTATCGATGATTATATGGTCGAAGACCTGTGTGTATGGTAGGATCATCAAACATGCTATTGACTATGTGCAGATTTAAAAGGGACATGTGGGTGATTAAATCAGGCCCAATTATTGTCTGATGACAGTTGATTATTGGTGGTTAGCATTGGATCTATTGTCTTTTTATTGTCAGGGGTGAATATTAGATAGAGATAATGGGAATCGTTGTGCATATTATGTTTGTTTTAAAAAGAAGATATCAACATTAGAGAATGCAGGACTATGGCTCGAATGGTTATGTTGTTACTGTGGAATTGGAAATGATTTGGATAGTCATTATATAGGATGCACAGATTGATATAAGTTGAATAATTATGAGCAATTAAATTGTTTTTCTTTATTGAAAACAACAAGTAATTTGTATGTAATTAAGGAACAGTTAAAGGTTTTGGGTCTTGGAAGTGGATGTTTTTTGGATTGAAATTGAAACAAAGTTATGATTGTTGTTTGATTTGATTTATTTTATGAACAATATCCATATTTTTCCCTCTCATTTTCTCACTTTTTCACTCGTTATAACCCCTTCACGATCTCAAATTCATTTTACACGCCCTGTTCACTAAAATAAAATTAAAACTTTGTATGACAGTGATAAAAACAAATGGCATAGAGATAGATGGCAGTTGATATATTTTGATATTGTTTGCACAGTCAGTTATTTAATGAATTGTTGAGAAATACTTGTATTCTTACTCCTTGTCATAATATCACTTTTTGTCTTATTACAATCCCCCCAAATATCCCATGAACCCTATTTCGCCCCCTGCTCATTTGGAAATTATTAGATAAATTTTATGAATTGGATTGCATGGATCTTATGTTAATTTCTAAGCCAAACTTTGTTTCATATAAAGATAATGTCATGTATGGTTTATTAAGAGATAGTTGCTAATAATTGTTGCATACAGCATGAGCTTCTTCAGCAGAGTCAGTCATGGAAGAAATAATAGGGGCAGAGGTAACTGGAACAGAGGGCCTAGAAGGCCCTGATTCTCAATGCATTTCGATGTTGATCCTTGGAAGTTGAACTAGCTTTTTCAAGTTGGGTTTTTCAATTGGATTGGGCAAGGGATATTTCATCCTAGACCAAAGAGGCCTCCCTTCCAGCCCCAAAATGTTCCTGGTATCCCTGTACCTCCCCATGTATCTTTGCAACCTAAAGTTCTCGAGAATGATGGATGGTAGGAGATTGTTCACCCAGCAGTCTCCCACTATCATGGTGGTCCAAACTTGTCATTACCTCCTCCTCCTCCACCTATAAACCCAAATGCTCAAATTTCCCCTGCACACTCACTTGTACAGTCCTCCCATGCAAGAAATCGACTCAAAACTGAGTCTCACCATGTGCATGGCAAAGGTAAAGTTGTTGTTGCTCCCTCCTCTCCTTCAAGTGACTCAGCTAAGTCAGCATCCTCTCGTATGCACTTGAGGGAAAAATTCTCCCATGTCATTAGTGAGATCAAGCCTCAAGGTTCCACTCAACCTAAGGCTATTTCTTGGAAGTCCAAAGGGGACAACAGTTACAAAGGAAGAATTGCCTCTCAAAGTGGAAAATATGGATTTTGATTTATGTGTTATAATTGATTTATTGAGGATAGTGGACTGTAGAAAGTTTTGGACAGCCAACTATAATTTGGGATATTGTGGATATTCACATGTTTTGGATATAATTTGAAATATTTCTGATATTTAAATTTCAAATTGTGGAAACAATTATGGGATCCACAAGGAGGCATGTGATGATTGGTTGTCTAATTATGTTTATTTTTGTTAAGAAATAAAATGGAGTCACAATGTATCCCACCTACTTAGTTATTATTTAATAAAAGACTCTTAATAATTATTATTATTATTATTACTTCCCCTAAACTAAAGATTAGTTAAGTTTTAGTTAACTTAACTAAATGAGGTAGTTGAACTACTTCAACTAATTTGGAATGCATAAAAGTCAAATGAGAAGGAAGAAGAAGGGGAGAATAGACGGAGAAAGCATATTAAGGTTTGTTCTTGAGTTTTATTGAGATAGTTCAATTTTCATTCATTCTTCAATTCATTAAAGGCCTAATTATCTTTTTTACAGCAGGGTCCTATTGTAGACATTAAGGTTCAAATCTGAACCATATCATTCAGATGCTTGTTTTCATAGGTGTTGATCTATCTTTGATAGTCTGTGTAGACTTGTCTATGTATGAATTGAGTTTCATGACTGATAAAGTATATGGTGCAGAGTCAAGTGGGCAGTAGTCTGTGGCAAGATGATCCAGATTTTAAAGTTCAGTTTTTACTTCTTGTCATAGTCCTTTTGTATGGTTTTCATCGGGGATATCTAAGTTTGACCTTGGTCCATTCCCCCATAGGGATTTTAGTAAAGAGAAAGATACTTTTGATTTCTTGGAATGAAATAAAGTGATTTCTATTCTTTTTCATTTGTGTTAATCTGTGACTTGGTATTTTTTTCTTTTGATCTCCACATTTACTTTCTGCAATCTGTTATGTTCAGAAAATTACATAAAAATGTTATATTTTGCAACAATATTTTTATTTAAAAAATCATCCTAAGCCCTAGTAATTAATATTTGTGGATTGGGAAATACATTTTGAGGCTATAAACATAGGGTAATATTTTTGTCTATCTTTCCTTAGCCAAGCAAGATTCAAAAATGATTGAGTAAGATAAATTCATATATTTTCCTCAACATTTATTTAGCAACCATACTGGGAAGATCTTCCATATCTCTTGGTTTGATTGTATGCTTGATTATCATTAAATATATTTATATTTCTTCGTTTGATCCTTTGATTGTTTATTTTCTTCATGACTGTACCTATTGCAAGGTAGTCTAATATTGAGCCCGATCTTAAATATCATACCAACATTGCTTTAACCTTGTTTAATACCATATTAGAGACCACTAATACCTGGGTTGAGATTGAACACTCATGGGAAGTGATTTAACAAGACATAAGTGTCCGAGAACATTGGGAAGCTAGGCAAAGACAACCTAGGAATCAGCCATGGATTTTATTTTTCCTACAGTTTTGATCATCTTTTCATGTCCTTAAACCCTCGCGTCTCTAGGAGAAGAAGAGGTTTATCACCTGAGATCAACCCTATTTCTGAAATAGGAAGAAGAAATGTTGTTTTGTCAGTCCAAAAAAGTACTCTAAGGAGAACTTTGTATGATTCAGTCAATTCGTCTTTCTCTCCCTTACCTATCATTCACAAGATTGCATCTAGTGGTGGCTCCCGTGGAATTGGAGGTGCTTCTTCATCTTAGACTTCAGCCTCATCAGTGATTGGTAGCTTGTATAGTCATCGATTCCCTTTCCAATCTACTACAAACCTCGCTAAATTCATAAAAAAGTATGGACTTTTTCAGTTTGAAGAAGATGTTACAACTACACTGTAGCATGTTTCCTCCCCTCTTAACCTAGCACCTGTTACTTGTCCACTTCCTAAGTTCAAAGAGAATCTCCCTAGGTTTTTAGGGAATAAAATGGTCACTATGAATGATCACTTGGTGACATTTTCTAATTCTTGTCACAACATCTGACCCAATTACAACGACACTTGTATGTGCTTATTTGTTAATTCCCTTGAAGGGAAGGCAGTGGCCAATTTCTTTGACCTTCCTCCTAATATTCTTTCTACTTGGGAGGAGTTGGCTTATTGGTTCAATTCTACCTATGGGCAGCCTAATATCTTAGTCGAGCAGTTACGGGAGTATAATAACATTTCTTATAAATAGGGTGAGACCATCAAGTCTTTCAACTTGTGTTTCACCAAATTGTATTAGCAAATTCTCGAACTTATTCACCCTCATAACCAAGCTGCTTTTATGCATTACTATAATTCTCTACCTTCCCCCTACCATCATAGGCTTGAGGAAAAATACATTGATAACCTTGGTTCCACTTTGCATACTTTTTTAGAGTATGAAGAACAGCTTGAAAGAACCAGTCTTCCTAAGGGAGACTCAGTTAAACAAATGGACATGTTCACCCTCTTACATCTTGTACAAGACATGAATAATCGAATAATAACATATAAGTGGAAAGGAAATGTCCCCTCACTTACCCCTGGGGCCTCATCTTCTTCTTCACCACCCTTTAATAATCCTAATGAAAATAACTTTCAACCTAAATCCATCATGCCTCGTAGTTGGCATAAATTTTGCGAGGAACACCATGAGGAAAGTATGTGTGAGGTAAAAAAGAGTGCTAAAGATAAAATATTTGGTAAAAGGCCTGAAACTACTATTGTTGTCCTATATTTTGTAGATCCAGAGGATTTTATGATCATAAATACTAGGAATAAATCCTATGCTCTGAAAGGTAAATATGATCCTCCTCGCATTTCTTCTAGCCCAAGCTCATCTTCACCAACTGCTACGGTTCAGGTTTCTAAAGCTCCTAATACTCAAGGAACTACTTCCCCTCTTCCCTCTTCCAAATACAACATTCTCAATCAATTGGCTAATATTAAAGTTGATGCTACCCTCCTAGACATGGTTGTCGTCCTTGAGCAACAAAGGCATCTGAAAAATTTTATGGAAGGAAAAGCTTCCATTGTAGCCAACCTCTATGAAGAGGTAGATGAAGAGGATTCAACTATAAATAAAGTAGGTGTACATAAATTTAGACACCCTGTAAAAAAAACCTCGTTTTTTATTTCTATAAACATTATGGACAAAATAGCCCATTGTTGTCTCATTGACAGTGGTTCGGGCCCAAGTGTAATGTCAAAGATTATTATGGAAGCGTTAGGCGTGTCTTGTACAAATGAAAATGCCAGAAGCATGCTCTCCTATAATAGTTTACAAAAATCGACCATAGTTGAAATCAAGGACGTGACCTTGGTTTTGTGCGTGCATCCTGAAATAAGGACAACCCTTAATATTCAGGTAATCGATATTCCAGTGAGTAATTACTCGATCATATTAGGAAGAGATTGGAAAGCATTGACGGGTAGATACCTCTCACTCGACGGGACACACTTATTTGTTCCTCGAAATGGTAAAAACATCATAGTCCTAAGGGAGGGAAGAATATCACCTTATATATAAAGCATTCCACAGCCTGATGTAAGTTATATCGAGGAGGACTAGGAGTGTATTCCATCTTTGCAAATGAGGACAACACTACCCTGGAACAAATCAACATAGAGGATGGGATGTGGCATATGAACTTTGATGGTTCATTCTCCAATGAAGAAAACGGATTTGGTATTATGATGTAGGAGCATCACTCCACCTCAGTAGCATGCCAGCATTACAGCTCATCAAAGTGCATTCAAGGAGGGGAAAGGTGTTAGCCCTCTCATTTTTCCCTCAATTTAAGATTTTAAATGTAATTAAAGCAATTAAATGTTGAAAGGTTGGAAGATCCAAATCAATTCATTTGTATAGGTTGTAGATAAGGTCGCCTTTAATGGCTCACAGTAGGAGGGATCTAGATCTAATTCGGACTAGATTTTTCACTCATTGTAATCTGCCTCAGTAGATAGGCATTTTGATGGTGATTAGACACCACTAGAGTAGTTGGAGGGAAAGACTTGATGAGTCTCCTCTTGTATAAATATTTTTAACATATGCCCAGGAGAGGTTGTTGAAGACTGATTGTAAAATAATTGTAATCCAAAAGAGAAGAGAAGAGTCGAGACTCAGTTCCAATCTGAGATTGTACACATTGCAACCAGACATTCATATTAATACAAAGAGAAGTTTTTCCTTCCTATGAGTATTTTGTGTGTTTATGCATTTGATGAATTTTATTTCTGTGTGGTTATAAATGTATGTTGTAGATGTATGATAGGTTTCCACCTGCAGGGATAAATATAGAATTCTCTATCTCTGATTTTGTTGGATTTTTATTGGGTTCTTTAGGTTGTGCAAGGAGTACACAATAGGTATTGAAACTCTGCAGTCAGTGCAAGGAGTGCGCATCTGAACTCTTTCGAGTCAGACAAGAACGTGTCAGGAGGGCACATCAGAACATTCACAATCTCATGGAGGAGCCTCAAGGTTGTTGAATACCTTGGAGGAAATTATGCGCAGGAGTAAGCACAGTACAAAGTTATTGAAGACTCCATAGAGATCTATCAGGTGGGCATCAAGCAAGTGCAAGTTTGCACAAGTGAACTATGTTTCGATTTCATAGAGGGAGACTAGCATTAAGGAGAAACTCATAGAGTTGTTGAACACTCTGGTAAACAAGCACGAGAGATACTTTAGAGTTGTTGAACACTCTGAAAGAAAGGCTCAGGAAGGAGTGCTTGAGTAAGTGAAAAGAATGCACAGGACCAACACATTCTGAAGTTTTGGGATAAGTTGAGAAAACCCATAGTTATTGAATACTCTGAGGGAGAGCCTCTGCAGGGAGTGCATTGAGCAGGCACAAGAAGGTGCAGGAATATTTTTTGGGAAATCTTCTAAGTTTGAAGCCGTCTGAAGGCTCAGTCAAGCGCAAGGAGTGTGCGATAACTTTCATTCAAAGTTCTAGGAGAAAGGTTTCCAAGAGGGCACACCACAAGGTTAAGACTCGGAGGATATTCGAGTGAAAATATGCATAGAGAGCGCAAGGATTGCACCAAAGGTAAAGTGGGTTTCGCTTTACAAATATCATGAGGAAGAGCACAGAGGGTGTCAATAGGGCACCAAAAATATTATAAGGAAGAAGAAGGGTCAATTCCCTTGGAAATTCGAGCATCGGCAAGACTCGAGAAATAATAGAGCAAGGTGTACGTCGATGGACTTGTTCCAAGTCCCAAAGCTCAGGAAGACAAGCACTTTCGAGACCCAAGAATTCAGGCTCGCAGGAAGAATATCAAAGGCCGTAGTGTTTGATACTTAGATATTTTCCCAATTTTGGGAGGAATAAAAAGCTCAAGTGGAGGAGCTACAGCAGCCGACATATCAAATACAAGAGGAGATATCTGGACCATCATATCAGAATCTAGACATCGAGAAGGAGGAGTGTGTCGAGGAGGAACAGATTCTAGCCATCAGATCTGAGTGAGAAGGATCGACAGTCGTCTAAGACAGAGGTAAGTGCATGAGTCTTAAATCCCTTTATAAGTGCACAGGATACTAGGATATCCAAAGTCCCAAAGTCTCAAAGTGAAGCAGGGTCATCCATCGTCTAGAGGGACAGGTGGCAGGAGATCTGGAAGTCTAAAGAAATCACACTTCAAAAGTTTTCAGTTGAGCGGAGTGAAAGATCATCAAAGCTCTGAATCCTAGAGTGGATCCTGAACATTAGTTTTCAGTAGATAGGAGGTGACAAATCAGAGATTCCAGGAGATAGAGTTCCATAAATTTTGTGTAGAGAAAAGCACAATCTTCACGAAGTTGCAAAGAACGAAGTGGATCTAGACCATTGGAGACAAAAGGGCATGTGGAGGAGATCCACATGTTTTGGAGGAAAGGTACTCTATAAGAAGGAGGAGAGCAGAGTGGGAGGAAAACCTAAAGTCTAGATTCCAAAGCAGATCACATTCGTTGGTTGTGGGAGAGACGTGGACCATAGATCTGGTCCCGGGTAAATTCGACGATTCAAGGATCGGTAAAAAGGGAGTAAGTTGCTCGCAAAATCTCCGAAGCGCAAAATTGCGAAGAGGATTGGCCCAAGTTAATAGTTGTGTTCATGTGAAGAAGAAGGGGCCTAATGTAGGGATTATCACCTGTCACTCAATTTTGCAAGGAGAGAATAGGGGACTTAGCAGGATCCTGCGAGTCTCACAGGACCTGCGCCTAGGAGGAAAAAGGGGCCTATGTAAAATTATTTGTGGGGCTAGCAGGATCCTAAAGAGATGATTTGGCTCAGGAATTTGAATATCCTTGACTCGGAATTCGTGCAACCCCCAAGAGAGGAGGGGGACTGCATCATATTATCTTGTACTCTCCTGTGGGTAAAATTCACAACTTTTTCTATAGGTTAGAGTTTGATTTCACTAACAACGTCACTGAATTTGAAGCGTTGTTGCTAGGCATTGAAAATTCCTATAATTTAGGTTATGGTCACCTTAAAATTTTTGGGGATTCCAAACTTGTTGTAAACCTTGCACGTAAGATATATTTCCCTATCAAAAATTTAATAAAAAGTTACACCCAAACTGTTTGGGAACTTATCTCGAACTTGCTATCTTTCAACATCACTCATGTCAAAAGGGAATTGAACTCAATGGCTGACAGGTTAGTTATTTTTCCAGCCTCTCCTACTCGAAAAATTCTACCACAAAGACCTGATTGCACCTTTCAATATTTGTATCGTCCACATATCCCTGACAATGTAGAGTCATGGCAGGTATTCCCTAGTGATGAGAGAATGTGTGCTTTCATTCAAAATGAACATTATAGTTCTAAGGAAATTATATCAATGGAAGATAACAAAATTCCGAAGGGCTTGACTCCTCTAGAAATTTCATTTTCATCGAATGATGTAGGCAACAAAGAAAAACATAAATAAGAGGAGTTGAAAAGATAAGTGGGTGAAACCATTTCCTTGAACATTGGAACACCTGATTGTCCAAAGAATGCTAAAATAGGTGCCCAATGTTCTGAAGAAGAAAAATTGAAGTTCATTGAGTTCCTTGGTGAATTTCAAGGTGTTTTTGCTTGGTCTTATGAGGATCTTCGTGGTTTGTATCCTGCTCTTATATAGCATGCTATTCATATCAAGGAGGGAATAAAACCAGTTAGGAAAAAACAAAGACCCACTAACCCTACACTGGAAGCAACTATTTGAAAGGAGTTGGAAAAACTCTTGAAGGCTAGGATAATTTTCTCTGTTAAGTATTCTGAGTGGGTTTCTAATTTGGTTCCCGTTCGGAAAGCAATTGGTCAGATTAGATTATGCATTGATTTTCACGCATTGAATAGAGCCAGTATTGAAGACCATTTTCCTCTCCCTAATATGGAAATGATTTTGTAGCAAGTTGCAGGGTCACAGATGATGTCCTTACTTGATGATTTTTTTGGTTAAAATAAAATCAAGGTGAAAAGGACAGATAAATATAAAACCACTTTTATTACACGTTGGGGAACTTTCGCTTAATAACATATGCCTTTTGGCTTATCTAATGCAGGTGACACTTTCCAAAGAGCTATGCAAATAGTTTTTGACGATTTGATCGGAAAAATTATTCAGATTTATCTTGATGACTTAACTGTGTATTCTGAAAACCGATCACATCATTTCAGTCATCTTAGAAATATTATCATGCGATGCAAGAAATTTGACATTTCTTTAAATCCTTCTAAGTCTATTTTTGGCATTACCAAGGGCAAGCTCCTTGGGAACATTGTAATGGTCAAGCCAATTCACAATTTTTTTAAGAAAGATCTCTCCTTTTCTTGGACGGATGACATTAAAAATGATTTTGTAGGGATCAAGAAGGCAATCAGTTCCGCACCGATTTTGGTGAAGCCAGATTTTGAGAAAGAATTTATGATATATAGTAATTCCATAGAGGAAGAAGTTTCTTTTATCCTCATGCAATGTGATGACCAAGTTAATGAAAAACCAGTGGCTTACACGAGTCAAATTTTGTCAGATGATGAGTTTAAATATTATTTTATTGAAGAGCATGATTTCTCTCTTGTTAAAGTTGTTGAAAAGTTTCTCCACTTCATCTTAGGTAAGCACACGCTAGTAAAAGTACCTTTACCTGCTGTCAAGTTTTTACTCTCACAAAATTATCTTTCATGGAAGTTTGCACACTGGCTTTCCAAGATCCAGGAGCATGATCTAATCATCGTGACTTCTAAGACTATCAAGGGACGTGACTTAGCCCTTCATTTAGCTCAGCATGTTGAAGCAAGTGAAGAAATTGATGAACAAGATAGCTCTCTATCAACATTGTTTTACATTGACAATAAAATCCTTTCGGTGGCTTAACATCCTTGGTATAAAGGTCGAGTTTATTACTTGCAAAATCAAAGATGTCCAGATAACTTAGATACCCATCAAAGAAGAAGGCTTTGTCTCGAATCTTCTAGATACGTCATTATAGGAGACTTCTTGTTTAGGATATCTGTAGATGGTATGTTACTTCATTGTTTGAACAGTGAGGAAGCACATAAATTGTTACAAGAGATTCATGGTTCTTCAAATTATGTTATTCATGTAGGAGGTCACTTTTCTGTTAAAACCACTTCTTTTAAAATTATGAGGAAAGGGTACTATTGGCCTTCAATTTTTCGTGATTCTTATAATTTTTCAAGATCTTGTGACAAGTGTCAGAAGTTTGTTGGGAAAGAACATCTTTTTGTTATGCCTTTACAACCTATCCTCCCTAACTTTCCTTTTTCAAAATGGGGTTTGGAATTTATTGGTCCTATTAATCCTCCATCTTCAGCAGGGCAAGTTTTTATCTTGACAGCCACAGACTATTTTACGAAATGGATTGAAGTTGTCCTGCTTAAGCATTTGCAGGATGAGCGGGTGATTTCTTTCTTTGAGACTAATATTTTTTCCATATTTTGTCTTCTTTTGGAAATTATTACAGACCATGGTCCCACTTTTATTTATGCTAAGCTGACCCAATTTTTAGCTAAATTGGGGGTTAAACATTTTACCTCGTCGGCTTAGTATCCCCAAGGAAATCGGCAAGCTGAGTCTACCAGCAAGAATCTGATTAGAATTATCAAGAGGCTCATTGAAGATAAGCCTCTTCAATGGAACACTCTCCTCACTTACTCCCTTTGGCCATATTGCACTACCACCAAGGTAAGCACTGGTTGCACTCCTTTCCATCTTGTTTATGGTCAAGAAGTCATTCTTCCTACCGAGATGGAACTTTCCTCTCTAAGGTTATTGCTAGAGGTTGAAGAATTAAATTCTTCCGATGTCTCTCAAATAATGAATGCACTTTTGGCTTTAGAGTAGAAAAGGACATTTGCCTTGGATAATATAAAGAGAAGAAAACAAATTGTTAAAATATATTTCAATAAAAGTGTCAAGGCTGTCAAATTTAAGGTTAATGAGAAGGTATTGTTGTGGGATCCAACTTATGTTGATAGAGGAAGGCATTCAAAGTTCCAAAAGTTGTGCCTGGGTTGTTTTAAGATCGCTTTTGTCCTGGGCGCAAATTCCTATATCCTAAAGGACTTACAAGAGCAATTGTTTTCCTATAGCACCAATGGTTCACACTTAAAACACAATGTGGAACCAACTTGAAAGTTTAAATGTTGTATGGAATGTTTTCTATATTATAGTTTGTTTTATTTTCTTTGATTTTACAATTTTGTTATTACATTTATGTTATTTCGTTTTAGTTGTTTCATTTCTACTATGTCATTTCTTGTTATTTTGTTCTTTTATTTGACTTCATTTCTTGCCAAAATAAAATGTTGGATCAGTTTTGACACAGCGATGATATTCTGCAAAGTGTTGTTAATCAATAACAATCAAGTTACACCGTCATGATGTTCCCCTTGAAAGCATCATTGAAATTTTTATTTTCTTCAACTGTTGTTATATAAGATAGTTGGTTTTATCCCTTTTTTTCTTTTCTTTTCTTCCATCCACCCCAAGATTCAAACGAGCACACCAAAAAAAAATTCTCCTTCAGTTAAGAATACTCTTACTATCATTAATCGAATGATTGCGCATACAGGGATAAACCCCCTCATAATTAACACTTTCCATGAGTTATTCCCTAAATCCTAGTCATTTTTCGCTTAAAACCGCTCACGTACCCCTGTTGCATAATCATTCTGATGTTTACATGGTCTGTGAAACTAGATAATCTGAGTTCTTAATCTATTGGAAACATATTTCCCTGTGGAGTTGCCATTTTGTTGATGATTAAAATTGCAACAATGAATTATTCCCTCAGAGGATTTCTAAGCTCTATTATTTATTTATGATAATAATATTTAACTAGTAGGTGGAACCCTCTTGTAGACTCGAGGTGCAAAGATAGATGTGTTACGCTTATATGTTGTTGTTTTTATGAGGTTGCCTACATAGTCCTATACAGTTGATGATGCGGTCTTGGTTTCATTTGATATGACAAATAGTTGGTTGATGCATTGTTTCTAAATATTGTTGATATTCACTTGCAATATAAGGCAGTGCTATGAATATGAGGATTATTTGCTTACAAGTGTCATGTTATGTTATAACATTGATTAATACTATAGACATGATTTTATGCAAAAGATAGTATGATGATATGGGAGCTAGCTCAAAACAAAAAGAGAAAAAAAACTATGGATAAGTCATAAGGCCATGGTTAAAAAATTATATATAAACCTTGAATGTATATATAATAGTTACAAAGTGATGGACCTAGTTGTTATACTATGTGATTAGTTAAAGGTTGATATGAGAAGCACATATGGTAATCTTAATGTATGGTTGTTATTAAAGTTGTGACATGTTTCGAGTGGCACACTATGCAATGGATATGGCATTGAATTTATGCAATGGTTATATGTTTGAATTTAATGGTTGATGGACTAGCTAGTATGTAGAATTGAATAGGGCCAGGTGAGGAAGCGACGTGCATTTATTGCACGTCACTCCAAACCACCCTTGATCCCATCACCCTAGCCATAGTTTCATTTTGCTCTGCTGGTTGTGGAAGCTCCGAGATTTCAGGTTTTGGAAGGGGAAAACTCAAACCAGCTCGTCATTGAAGCGATTTTTCACATGTATGGATCTTTTCTTTCCATCCATGAATCAAATGATGGCTCAAGATGGCATGGGTTTTGTGTTTTTCTTGAGTTTTTGACTAAGTATTAATACTGTGTTATGGGTTCTCTATGATTAATATGGAATGTTGGCAGTTTGAAGGAAAGTAATGGGTGTTATTTATTTGTAAAGTCTGCGCATTGGTTATTGATAAAATGAATTATGTCAACTTGGGTTGTTATGATGATTCTCTGTGGGAATGATAACAATGGTGCAATGAGATCTGAGTTTTATTTTTTGGGGATTTTACCACCAGTTTGGGTATCAGTTGTTGTCACCCCTTTTTCATCTCAGTCCTTGTTATGATTTTTTATCCATGTTGCAATGCAATTGTCGACAGTGGTATTGTTCTTGCTCTGTTTGGATGGATCTTGAGCTATTGTTCGTTATGACTTGTTCTTTACTATCATTATCGTCGAAAGAATTCCACAGACCAATCTTTGTTTCACCCAGAATATTAAAGGGTATCATGTGTATGTATCGAATAGCTACGGGATGTGCTCTGTCATTCTTTTCACAAGAATTTTTAACACTCACTCCCCTCATATCTGTTATAGGGGCCGACTGTTATGTTTGTGAGCCTCACTGTCAATTGTATTTCAAAGGTTATCGACCTCCTGGGTGTTGGGAAGAGACATCGTTTCTCTTTGTTTTCAAGGTTTCTTCATTATTTAAATCAACCCTTGTTTCCTCTCTGCAGCAAAGTTTTAAGAGGCATATGTGTGTGCATGGGTTGTTGAGCTCGAATTTCTTTACTCGGGCGTTCTCTTTATGGCTCTGTTAATATTTTGGGGTTACAAGTTAAGACGATTGTGGTGATTTCAAAGGAGAATGGATCTCTGTTATTCCAAGATTATATTTGTTTACATGTGGTTGCTTCTTGGTGGTAAATTCTTTTAGGAGGTAAAAAGGATGACGAGCTCTCTGTGTTTTTTGAAAGTTAAACACACTCTCATTACCTCTCTGCAATGAAATTTTATTAAGCATGACTTGATTCTGGTTCTACTGAGCATGATTTGGTAGATTGAGCCGATTTTATTCTATTTCTCCTCGGGCATTTTCTTTATTTCTCTATCAGGATTCTGATTACAAATTAAATGATTGTTATTTTTCTAAGAAAGGGCATAGGCTCTCTAACTTCAGGACTTGTCTTGATCGATTATTTGTATTTCCTCTCTGTGATTAATTTGTATGGGTTACCTAAAGCCCAAGAGATTTCCTTTGGTCAATTATGGTCTTTCTACTCATCATTGTGTTAAATCCTAGCACGATCATGATTTTGTTTAAAGGAGACACTTGTGTGTCAATATGGTTATGTTCTCTTCATGCATCATATGGCTCTGTCTTTATCGATCTTTTCTTTTGGAAGGAAGTTTGTATATGTTTGATGAATGTGGATCTCAGGTTCATAGCTACATGTTTTTGGTTAAGTATTATTATCGAATTAATATCGGTATCGATGATTATATGGCTGAAGACATATGTATTATAGGTTCATCGAACATGCTCTTGATTTTTTCCAGATTTAAAAGGGACCTGTGGATGATTAAATCGGGGATGATTATTGTTTGATGATAGTTGACTGTTGGTGGTTAGTGTTGGGTCTATTATTTTTTGATTGCCAAGGATGAATATTAGATATAGATAATGGGAATCATTATGCATATTATGTTTGTTTTAAAAAGAAGAGATCAGCATTAGAGCATGCAGGATTGTGGCTCGAATGTTTATGTTGTTACTGTGGAATTGGAAATGATTTTCATAGTCATTATATAGGATGCACAGATTGATATAAGTTGAATAATTATGGGCAATACAATTGTTTTTCTTTATTGAAGACAACAAGAAATCTGTATGCAATTAAGGAACAGTTAAAGGTTTTGGGTCTTGGAAGTGGATTCTTTTTGGATTGAAATTGAAACAGAGTTATGATTGTTGTTTGATTTGATTTATTTTATGAACAATATATGTATTTTTCCCTCTCATTTTCTCACTTTTTCGCTCATTATAACCCCCTCACGATCCCAAATTCATTTTACACGCCCTATTCACTAAAATAAAATTAAAACTCGGTATGACAGTGATAAAAAAAAATGACACAGAGATAGATGGAAGTTGATATATTTTGATATTGTTTGCAAAGTTAGTTATTTAATGAATTGTCAAGCAATACTCATATTCTTAGTCCCTGTCATAATATCTGTTATAGAAAGATTTGCCTCACCCTATGCAATATTTCACAAAAGGCCTTTTTCCATTTCCCTATGCAGACTTATCATCCCTATTTGTAAATTCCAGAGTTAAAAATACATATTTTTCCACATGTATCCACCTTGCCTACTATACAACATGTGTATACGCAGGTTGCTCTATTACAACCCACGTACATTGGGATTTGCGCCCAAAAATGAAAATTAATGTCGGGTTTCCATGTCACGAAAGGAGATCTATGATCCTTGGCCTTCCTTATACTGGAAATGTTTTGACTCGGCCCTTCAGTTCCATTTGAAGGCTATAAATGGGTCAATTATGAGCTATGGAAAAGAAGAGAAGAATTCAACTTTGAGAGGAAAGTTACTCTAGAGAAATTATTTGCTTCATATTGAGTATGCATCCCTTTGTCCTTTAAGTTTGAACACAATGTTCAGCCCCTGAGCTCTTCCCTTATTGATTGAGAACCCTATTGTATATTTTCTTTGAGATTTCCTTTGGTGGAGGATTGAAGTGGTGGAGGCCCAGCTGGAAGGAACTTAGTTTCTCAGTTTTGAACCATGATGACACGAAAGTTTGTAAAATTTTCACTTCTGTTGATCGTATATTAATAGAAATACTATTTTCTAGTCCAATTGATATCTTGCAAAAAATTGAATTATTATTCCATGGGCGTATTTGTCATGTTTATTAATGGATTATGCTATTGAATGTGCTAACATCATTTATCATCACCATATGCTTGCATTGCTTGGTTGTTGAGGACTAGTTGCAGGTATATTACTTTGGGTCAAGTGCTCAATAGTGGAATTCATCGAACGTCTAGACAAGGTAGGCCTTTTATCTTGTCTTGCTAGCATATTTGTTTATATAGCATACTTGAGAATATAGTTGATTCCTACAGTCATTTCCATTTGTTGTGGTTTACCCTAGCCATAAAGAGATTTTCCTTGTAACAGAACTGGCGACCATACTGGGGAATGAATCTTCCTTCTTAGGGTTTGGAGTACTTTTCTCCTTAGATTTATCTCACTCCTATTATTTTTCTTGTCGTATCATTGCTTGACAGCCTCTGTTCACTCTGGGTCTGACTTTCTCAGCCTTCTCCCTTGCTTGGCCTTATTTTTAAAACATATACGTCATTTTTGGCTTGACAGTCATGTATATATGCAGGTTGTCCCTCTGCAAATTGCATACATACGTTATTTTTCCTTGACCAATCACGTACATCAGCCTTCTTTGCTTGTTAGCTGGGTTTGGTGGTTTCTAGGTGGGATTTGATGTTTGTTGAGTCTTCTTAGGTCTCTGTAGTGACTGTTAAGTGTCTGTGGGATGACAGGAGACCTGTCTTTGGTTGAATTTATGGGTGAAGTCTTTCTCATCATATTTTCATTTTGATTGTCCTTGTATACTCGGTTGGGTGTCTTGTTGCTTGATATCCTACTTGAGTTATCCCTTTCTAGACACAGTAGATCTTTATATATCAAGTTGTTGTTCAATCCATGCATTTTCTCTTTTCTTATATTGAAAATACAAAAATATTAGGCATTTTGCATTGTTTGGCATTTTATCTTTTGATTCTTTGTCATTATATTATTGCCTGTAAAGAAAGATTGCATTTTTACTTCATAATTGTAGTGTTGAAATTGAAAATTGCATGTATTTTTAGAGGCATATCATACATTGAAAATTGAAGTTAGGGCTTTGCATTATATTCATATTTACTTTATTTGTTGAATCATAACATCATGAGTTTCACTACCATGCATTTTTGAGTAATCAAAGCCACTAAAATTAACTCTATAATCTAAAATTGATTAGTCATGATTTTATTTTCTAGGGTGCACAAACTAGCTTAGGATTTAGTGCCTTGGAATAGGATTTTGTGAGTAAACTTCTCCAAGGAAATTAAATCAACATATGTGTATAACAAAGGGAGTGGAAAAATCCATTGTATAATTGGTAATATCAGGAGGCTCTGCTCACATTAGAGTTAATCACGAGGTTGCATGAGGTTGGTTGAAGGGATATCCCCCTAATACCTTCTTAGCGTCAGAGAAATTTTTGGGGATCTATTTGTATCTGGGGATCTTGTTAGTGCCCTTACCTCCGTGAGAGGAGGTGATTTCAAGGTTTTGGGCTTTGCTACCCTACCCATACAGTGGACCTGACTTACAACTACTCGTTTGTGCATCAGTTATACAGTGGTTTATTAGTTGCTTGACTTAGGTGCCACATAGGTTACTTGCAGGGGTCATTTTGTAGGTACCCTGGGTCAGATAAGGTTCAAACAACACACAGCCTTTATGGAGGATTACCTCTCTAGGGGGATCTGACCGACTGGTTGTTAATCCCATGAGGACCCTTATAACTAATTTTTTTACCTTTGATTTTTAGCAAGGAGTCTCAGGCCCCTCTTGGGCGAGACATACCATCTTTAGGGAGGGAGGCCAATTTCAGCCACTTTACCTTGTTTGTGTGCATTTTGGCCATTTGATTTTTGGTGTGCTCTTTGATTACTAGTTGGCCTTAGGATTTATTTTTTGTATTTAGAGTATTGAGTCATCGTGGAGTCAGACCAGCCTCCTCATTGGTCTCGTCACTTGTTGCAGTTACCACCGGATTTCGAGTCTTTGCCTTCTAAAAGGCGTAGAGTTATTAGACATGGTACACACAACTCCATTGTTGAGACTTGTGATTCTATAAGGATGAGTATTGAACCGAGTCTTCAAAACACCAGGATCCCTTCAACTCCCATAGATACTATAGTTAATGGCACCCCTTCGACTCCTGCAACCTCAATAGTTGTAGTGTCGTAGGCACCTATCATCACTATTGCTCATCCTATAGTGAATGCTCAATCCCTTGCCTCAAACCCATTTGGGTCTCTTGGTCACTCATCGGGTTATAATGTTCAGTCCATTCCTATGGCCTCTAGTCCTTTTTCCTATGGTATGCCAAATTTTACTTTGCAGATTTCAAAATCCATCCCAGTTGTTGGCCCTAATGCTAGCATTGGCCTTGGGGGCACTACACCTCCTTATAATCCTTTTTCATTTGGTGGATCTCAAATCCCCCAAACAATTCCTAATATCACAAGCATTCTTGTTTTCAACCCTGGGTCTAACCCTCTTGCTTCTGGGTGGAGCAACCAACTTGGTGGACAAGCTTCGGCTCAAGTTCCATCCTATACCCATACCTCCTCAATGTCGATTCTGATGTACATGTTTGACATGACGAATCCACCTATATCCTCTGGATTCACACCCAAAGGAGGTTAGTTTCACATTTTGGGAAACTCTCAACCCGAATCCAATCCAACTAGGGGAAATTTGTATAACCCCCATGAGAACATTCCTACTAGAATGATGCCCAACCAACATTTTATGAATCAGCTTAGAGGAGGTTTTTACAATCCCTAACAGGGCCATGGTGCCTACCGGAACCCTTGATGGGTTGAATTTCCTCAAGCACAATCTTTCCAGGGAGCTTGGGGCCAGATGCCACAACCTCGTCTCCATTTTCTAGCCACGCTTGATCTGCCAAACTTGTCTAAGTTGATGAATGACCCTGTAATTCATGATCCTACATGGCCCCCCATCCCCACCAAGCTTCCTTCGTACATCCCTCAATTCGAGGGTAAGAATGGTGAGGATCTTGGTGATCACGTTACTACCTTTCACCTATGGTGCTCCTTGAATTCCCTTAATGACTATTCTATTCGGTTAATATTATTTCAATGCACTCTAATTGGGGTCACTGTGAAATGGTATATCGAGCCACCTAGGGGGGCATATGGGACCTTTAGTCACGTGGTGTTGGTCTTCCTTAACCACTTCCAATTGTCGGTTCATTACGATGTTGGCCTATAACTTCTGTCGACTTTAAGCCAGGACACCACCACTCATATCTCAGATCACATCCAGGAATTGCGTAGACAGAAGAGGTTGATTACGACCTCCATACCCCCAGCCTTTCTTTTAGAATGGTTCCTTAAGTCTTTGTAGCCTTCTATCTTGAAGGATGTTGCTAAATATAGGGTTACCATTGAGTAAGAAGCGATCTTCAAAGCCCAGCAGTTAGATATTATATATGATCAGTCTGGGATGTTATATCACATTCTTCTGAACGCATCGTGGTCAACTTATGACCCCAGAAAAAATCTTGAACCTCGTGTCGATGGCATTGTAGGCTTCGCCAATGTAAAATTTGCAGACTCAATGACAAGTCATTTGAACGATTTGTCACTAAACCAGTCTGCAGGAGGGCCATCTTTGTCTATGTCTTCGAATCCCACTCAATCAGTGGATGTACATTCTGTGCAATCATCAATCGGCCCAAATGGTAACCAGCAACCAGGCAAGAACAAGAAGAAAGGACGCAATAATTTTAAGGGTGGGAAAAATAATAATAAACCCAAGTACAATGGTAATAATGAGAAGACAAATAATAATGTTGGAGATGGCAAGAGAGAAAGACGTAAGGTGAAATTTCCTTGTAAGATTTGTATAAATGATCACCTTACTCATTTATGCCCCAAACTTGTGGAAGCTTTGAGGCTATTATCTTTGTCGCCCACCGTGCTGATGAATCTTTTTCCACATAACCATCACATGGCCTCGAGCTCCTCAAATGTTAAAAATGTGGCTGGTGGGATTCAAAACCCACCATTGCAAGATGGTGATCGTTTGTGTATCAATATGGTCGATGTGAAAGTTAATGTAGCCACTCAATCTCATAATTATAACTCTTCATAGGCTATACTTGGTCTATAATATCCTCCTCCTCCTCCGCAGATTCCTTTACAGATTGAAAAACTAGAGCCACTGCCTCGTATTTCGAAAGGAGTACTCAAGTGCTCTACCCACAATCCAAATGCTAGAGCCACCCAGAACTACTCTATTGTTGAGGATCTGGGCCAAACCCCGTGTTCAATGTTGGCTTTGGAGGTACTCCAGAGGTGTCCTTCACAAAGGAATGTCTTTCTATCTGTGTTAGGAGCTCTAGAACCTAGTGGCTCAAAATTTATCAAGTTTGATGTCACAGATGTGAAGCCTCGTTTTCCTTACCATATGGCATTTCAAATCCATGTGGGGTACTTGAATTATACCATCAAACATGTGGTTGTTGATGAAGGCACTACTACATGTGTGATGTCCCTGGTCTGTTGGAAAGCTCTTCATTCTTCGAATCTTTCTAAATCATCGAACATGTTGACTGCTTTTGACGGTCATTCCTTCCACCCTCACGGTATTCTTCCTTTCTTTCTGGGCCAATTGGGTGGGAAGATGGTAGAGGTGGAGGTTGAGGTAGTTGATGCACATCTTGATTATAACTTGTTACTAGGACACAATTGGACCTATGCTATGGTCATCGTCATATCATCTGTCTCCTGTGCTCTTTGTTTTCCTCATGACGGGAAGATAGTGACGATTGACAAGTTATCCTTTGTGTATGCTAGTCCCAATGCATCTATTTGATAGTCAATCCCCATGATCGACAATTCTCATCTGACAATTGAGAATATATGTGTCAGAATGTATTCTTCCTTATGGGTACTTTCGACTTCACGCCACCGATTCACCATGTTTACGTCATGTCCAGTAGACCTGTTTCGACAGAGAGTTCCATTCCTTTCTGAACTTCATATTTTAGTTATCTGTGAACCCTACCTTCCCCGACTTCGTCTTGTGAAGGTCAGTCGCATGCTGGAATGGCGATGCCACTATCAACAACAGAGATTGTGTATCAAGTTGTTCTTGACTCTTCCGTCAATCCCGATCAATGTACCTCACCAACGAATGAGGAGGATCTGGTTCTTACGCATGTGTGGGCCACTTCATTGTCTTGTTCACATGACTACCTCGATGAGACTTTTCCCTCAGACAAAGTTATCATCGAATCCATGAATGGTTCCGACAAACCTTGGGATGATATGCGTCATCACTCTTATTTTCTCCCAGAGCTTGAAAGAATCGAACAAGATGACTTTCGATCTACTTTGAGTGAGATAGTCGTTCACATCATAGCTCCACTTTATACGCACGGCATTTATGCTGAAGGAAATATGGTGAGTATTTATCCTACCGTCGCAATTGATATCTCTCGTACCCCTGGAAAGATTGAAAATGTATATATCGGTGCGAATTATTCACCGGAAGAGATCCTAATCTACACCGAACTCTTCAAGGAATTCCGAGATGTATTTTCTTGGTCATATGAAGAGATGCTAGGAATCGACCCTTGTATTGTCGAGCATGAGATTGGAACTTATATGGATGCTAAACATGTTCAACAATGTCTTAGAGTTGTCAATCCCCGGAAGGCCCCTTATATTAAGTGAGAGGTGGAGAAGATACTTAATGCTAGCTTTATCTACCTGGTTCCCTTGACTGAATGGGTATCCAATCTCATTCCTATGAATAAAAAGCAAGGAACCATCTGTGTATGTATGGAATTTTGTGACTTGAACAAGGCCTATCCTAAAGAAAACTTCCCGACACCTTTCATCGATCATATTCTCGATGAGTGTGTGAGAAGTGAAGTGTTTTCTTTCATGGACGGATTTTCAGGGTATAACCAAATTCAAATTAAACCTGAGGATCAACACAAGATGGCATTTATTTTTCCTTAGGGTACTTTCGCATACCAAAAAATGTCTTTCGAGCTTAAAAACACTGGACCAACCTTCCAACGTGCCATGATCTTCGCATTCCACGATCTTAAGCATATAGTCGAAGTGTACCTTGATGATCTTGTTGCTCACTCTCGTAAGAGAGTGGATCACGCTATGCACCTTCGGCTTGTTTTTGAAAGATGTCGTTACTATAGAATCTGGTTGAACCCTCATAAGTGCATCTTTTGCATCAGGTTCAGTCATATTTTGGGATTTATAGTGTCTGATACCGGGATCATGGTGGATCCATTAAAGGTTGAGGCAATACTTCGATTGCCTCCCCTACGCACTATTTGACAACTTCAAGGTTTATAGAGGAAAGATAAATTTTTACGTCAGTTTATAGTAAATTATGCCAATATAACTAAGGGTTTCATGCATATTTTGCAGAAGGACACCCATTTTATCTGGGATGAGCAAGCCCAGGATTCCTTCGATGCTTTGAAGAAATCCTTGGTATCAGTGCCTCTGTTGAAGTCTCCTAACTACAATAGAGATTACTTGATTTATATCGTCGCTTATGAGGACACGATTGGTATGGTTTTGGTTCAAGAGAATGATGAGCACCGCGAGCACGTCATCTACTATCTTAGTTGAAACTTAGTCGATCCTGAGCTTAATTATTCTCACATTGAAAAGATAGCTTTGGTTGTCATTCACGCAGTCCAACGTTTACGTCATTATATATTTCTTTGCAAGACTACTATGGTTGTCGATGTCAATCCATTTCAATACGTCCTTACCAGGTGTATCATAGGGGGGAAATATAATAAATGTATTGTCATTCTACAAGAATTTGATCTTGATTTCACTTCTGTGAAATTCAAGAAATCACTAGTCTTTGCAGAGTTAATATACGACTTTCCACAATTAGATGAGGATGTTATCCATGTTGATTTTTTGCAAACGAACACATTTTTCTTGTCTCATCGTCCGACCCGTGGTATGGAGACATTGTTCTCTATCTTCAAACTTTGAATTTCCCTCAGCATCTCTCGCGAGATGACCGACGGCGTGTAAGATACCAAGCTAATAATTATACCATTGTCGTCGACACTTTGTATCGCCGAGGAATAGACAATATCTTGCATTGTTCTTTAACTCACGGAGAGTCTTATTCTATTCTAAATGATTTCCATAGTGGGGCTTGTGGTGGTCATCTATCCAGGCTTGCGACAGCCCAGAAAATTTTCGAGCCGATTTTTTTTGGCCATCTATCTTTAAATATTGCATTGAAGCGATTAATAAGTGTCACCCCTACCAGGTGTTCACTCGAAAAATGCACTCGCATACAGCCCCTCTTCACCCAGTCATTATCATTGGTCCCTTCACCAAGTGGGGGGTAGACGTCGTATATTGCAACCCAACTTTGGTTGGGGGGAATCGACACATTGTTGTGGTCATCGACTACTTTACTAAATGGGTAGAGGTCATGCCTACAGTTAAAGCCAACGGGAATACTTCTGCCTTCTTCATTTTCAATCAAATTATCACCCATCTCGGTATCCCTAGTGAGATTGTCATTGATCATGGCAGTCACTTTCATAATGAAATGATGGAAGAAATAGCAGCTAAACTAGAGTTTAAACATGGTCATTCTTCTCCTTATTACCCCCAGGAAAATGGGCAAGTAGAGACCGTCAATAAGTTTCTCAAGACCATTTTGCAAAAAACTATCAGCTAGAGTAAGTCTGACTAGCACATTATGCTATATCCCACACTTTGGGCATACCAAACCGTGGTCAAGACTACCACCGGTTTTTCCCCTTTCCAGTTAGTACACGGTGTGGATTCGATATTACTTATTGAATGCAAGATCCCTTCTCTTAAACTGGAAGTCGCGCTCTTACCTGACACTTTTGATCTCGAGTGACACCTTGTACACCTAGAGAGTCCTGATGAGAAGCGTCGAGATGCCTCTATGGCTATCGAGGTGAACAAAAGATGTGTCAAGGTCCAGTACGATAAGTTTGTATGTACTCGGTTATACGTTGAGGGTGACTTGGTCCTCTTACATGATCAAGCCAAAGAACCGTTGGGGGCAGGAAAATTTAAACCCATGTGGCACGGTCCCTATATCGTGCAACGTGTCTTAGAAAAAGGAGCCTATGATTTAGAATATTATGAAGGGAATGTGTTGGTTGAGCCCAAGAATGGGCTCTACTTGAAAAGATATTATGCTTGATCCCCAAGATTAAGCGGAACTCTTTGTATACTAATGTAATTTAGTGTATATATATCTTTTATCTTTCTTCGTTTTCATCTTCATCTTGCTTATCGAGTTTTCCCTTGGTTGTCACATGTCAACAGAGTCTTCGGTCTACCTAGGATTCGCAGACGGAGCCAATTGTCATACAGAAAATTTGGCTTCCACCGCTTGGGTGGTTTACTCACCCGAGGGGCTACTGGTGTCTTCAGGTGGCGTATGCCTAGGTCCATCCACGAATAATGTGGTTGAATATAGCATCATTATAGAACTTTTGCGAGATGTTATCTCACATGGTATTCGCTCTTTAGAGGTTCGCCTGGATTCCCAGTAAGTAGTATGTCATTTGAACGGCAATTATCGCATGCATGATCCTACTTTACTCCGACGATTCCTACGAGTACGTCTTTTAGAACGACAGCTTGATTTTATTACTTATTATCACATTCCTAGGAGTTCTAATCATGTATGTGATGCTTATGCTAATTTCGTTTTAGATTGGAATTTGTCTCACAACTAAAGAAAAGAAAACCATTTCATCAATGTACACATTGTAAATATAAGTAAAGATGAAGAACCCTATTTTATATATATTTCAAAAAATATGGTGTTTATAGTACAAAATTGGGGCTAACACCCTCAATACAAATATACAGTCGATACTACAATATCCATGTCATATATGTTTGTGGCGTCAGATGTGTGTCATGGTAACAAACTACAGCGTTTGTGAGACGTTGAAAGAGTCGCACCCAAGATCTGGGTACACCAACCACTTGTCATTGCATGGCTTTCGGCAGATCCTCTAACTGAACCATCGAAATACTATGAGTCAAACGAGACAGGTTTCCCTCCATGTTTTGAGGGACTCTCTCATCTTCTCCTCCCACCACCTCGTCTCCCTGGTTCCTTCGACAATGTCAAGGAAGCCCGTCCGGTCGTCACAGGCCCACATCTGTGTTACACAAGTGTCTAGTTAGTACTTAAGCATCATCCAAAAATATTTTTTTCACTATAAAAAAATACAAGAAAAATTGAAATATTTAAAAATATTGACATACCTATGTCCCTGTAGGTGATCCCTGGTGGGAGTGGCATGTCAGGGTCCCCTCTGAAGTTGATCTCTGCATAGGGATAGTCATCCAGAGCAATGACCTGTCGCTACCACCAGTAGAATAAATCCTCATTGTAGGGTGTGGGCACCCTACCTCCCCCATGTCGTCTCATTATCTCGGTCCACCGTGTCATGGTTGGATCGCGAGGTCCTCTCTGAAGAATCTCGACTCTAGGTCCCAAACCTGGAACCCACTAGAAGAAAAATATGCATAAGATAGAGGAAAACCAAAAGTTCCTCTTGCTACCCTGTTTGCACTCTATCAAATGGCTCTTAATATTAGCTAGTGGTGAGGTACACCAATCATATATTGTGGGTCTCAAGAACTCTACAGCATAGAACATGAGCGGCCTCGATGCATGATGCAGTGAGGCCGATCCTCTGATCCTGGTTAATACGAGGACAACAATCTTGAGGCTGAGATTGTTTATCACTCGGATGGGAAGTTGACTCCCGACCTTCGGGGTACCTGCGACACAATGAGAATCTATGTACTCCTCTATATTCATTCTTCTCATTGATCCCCATGATTTGATTTTTACGACCTCACCTAGCGTGATAACCCGGTCAAAAAGTAGATATCCTCTACTTCAATCCTCCATGGTTGCCAATCGAGATTGAAGCTTTCACTGTCAGGGTCCCAGTAATCCACAAGCATCTCAAGCAACCTCAACTGGTCCCTCATCTCTTTGAGTGCCCAAAATTTATATAATCCACATCTTTTCAAGGCCATTTGGGCCCCTAGATCTCTATCCACAGTAGAATCTAACTCATCGTGCTCCCTTTCCCTCCATTCTAGCACCATCATGCCAAAGAAAAGTCAAAATTTGAGTTAGCAACCATACAAAAAAATTATTACGGACTTGTATGTGAGTTGCTTCATTTATAGTTGTGTATAGGGTTTGGTATACACGCCCTGTAGTTTTCACAGTCGCATAGAACCCAATGTATACGTTACCCGATAAGTGGCAACCCGCATACACCGAGTTACCCAAGTTGCACCCTAATTTAATCACAATTTGAAGCCTAATTTAAAAATTTAATCCACTAAAAGGAAAGAGGAGGGGAAGAGGAATTACCTGGTCCAGATAGTTTCTGATTTCATCGCCTAACACTCCCGCAATCACCAGTTGAAGATCGGAGGTATTTTGGTCCAATTTTCACTACTTGGGTAAAAAATCAAAATGACGGTAATTTTTTGTTTTGTTACTATTTATAGAAGTTTTAACCCACTTTCTATAGTTTTGAGTCATTTTTTTGCCTAATGGACTAATACAGAAGTGGATTGAGTTGGTTTTTGTAGTTTTCACCAGAGATTCTTGCGGATTTCAACGTTATGTTGGTCGTTTGTAACCACAGGTAGGTATTTTCACTACCCAGCATATAGGATAGGGATCCATTCCATCATGAATTATTCGCATTATCCTATAACTGTTGTTTTTATGCCTTAGGTACGAGCCCATTTTTCACAACACAAAACCTTCCATCTACTATAAGTGGTGTCATTATCAAGTGGTAGAGACTTACCAAACATGGGTGCCCTAGTTAGATCCTTTGTTTCATTTGGTTCCTATGCAGAGTTTTTTCCGTAGGACCGGGAGTCTCGTATAAGTCAATACATGACTTTATGTTGAGCCTCATTTATCACTCATAAACATGTTGCCTTACACCTGGAGGACTCCCACCGAGTTTAATTTAAGCTCTTTTCCAACTCATCTTCAAAAAGTGAAAAGATTGTCGAGTGAATTTGTCTCTTTCACACTCGTAAATTAGATTTGAAAGGACATCTATTTGATACAAGTTTATCCCTTTTTCACACCAAGTAGACTAAATGTCATGAAAAATGACACTTTTTGGTGTTAAATTGTGATTTCATCTCATGCCCTTGCTTGCAGTATTGAGCTTATAGTCGGTTCTCGCTTTGCGTTATAAACTCTTTGCCTCAGCATTTTTTGCATCCTCAACCAAGCAAAGCCTCGTTTATATCCTCCGCAATTTGACACCATATACCTAGGAGGAATCATTCACCCAAGTGTCCATCTCCGACATGCATCTCCTTGCATTGAGCATAGGTATGTTCCACTACTGGAACTAGTTTTTCTTACTTGGGACACTTGTTTCCTCCTATGTATCATAGCATTCATTTGTTTATGAAAAAACAAAAAAAAGACGGGTGGGAAGGGAGTCTTATCTTATATTGGTAGCATTTGTGTCGCCTTTTAACAAAGCACAAAGTTATTGAGTCCATTTGTCATCATAATTTTTGGTTTAGCATGGCCTTAGGAAGTTGAGCTCGTTACAGAGTCTTCTCTATTGACTGGTTACTTTTCCAGTCCCTATGGAGAACTTGATTGATGCCTCATGCATCTCATGGTTTCAACATTGAGTCTATGATGTTGGAGTCTTCCATATGTCTCATGCTCTTTTTCAAAGGAATTTTATCAATATGTGTCGTCCATTCCTCAGAACTCTTGACTTTGCATGTCATCCATACCCTTAGTTTTTCTCAGAGTCACGTGATATTGTAGTTCTATCATGCACCCTGGTCTTACTTTCATCACTGGTAGGTAACCTTTAACCTAGCAGTCGACATTTCATCATTGGTCGTTGACTGGGTGGTTTCCCTTGTGTTCGACGGCAAGACATCTATTCACACATTGGTATTTGTGCAGTGTCTTGGATGCCATTAGCCTTATCAGTGGTTTCCTCACCTTTGTCAGCATATTTCTTCATTGGTTGTTATTCAGAGGGTCTTTTTCATGTACCACTTGCACTTGGCACACACGAAATACGCACAGGGTCATTGGTTTGTGAACATGTTCTTCATTTGATTTCCTCCAAATCATGAAACTCTTGCTTTGTACCTCGTGTTGACTGATGAGAGATGCCTTAATTCTCTCCTTTCAGCAAGTCTCCTTCCATCGACTTCAACTCATATATTTTGGAAATGGGACCTAGAGTCTTATGAGTACCTTGAAGCTTGAAGTCATTAGTGGAAGGCTCTCTCGCCATTGACAGTTGGGAATACATCAATGTCTCTTGATCGATGGATTCTTCAGGTGTTCAACCCCGACTCCTTATTCACACTTGTAATAATGTACTCGGTGCCTTCATACCCACTTTCATTATTGGTAGGTTGTCTCGCGTTTGTTAATGGTATACCTCAATGATCCGTAATCAAACGATGTCTCATTGTGTTCGACATTAACTCCTTTATTCACATGATGTAGACTTGCACCTTGGCGGATTGTGTAGAAGACTTGAAGACATCAGTATGTGGCCATAACTTTCCTGAGTTGTTGCTTCCTTTTCATTGGACCAGTACCTATATGAATTCAGTGATCATGGGAGATCATATTGTACTCCATTGTATACAGATATCTTCAGATTGATTTTGAGACTGGTTCTACTGGGCCTTGTTCGTGACCATGATAGCTTTTGGCATGTAACTGCATTTATATTTGCCTATTCGTGGCCATGGACATTTGTTTGGTATATTTTCGCATGGATATGCAATCTAATCCTATTGGCAGCCATGTATGCAAAGTCAGTGCAGAATGTAATGAGCAACTAGTTCTTCCAGTTGGTTCCCCATCACTCCATTTATGGGTTTTTTATAATCTATTTCATCCATCGTAGATACTCCTCTGACCTCACACATTAGTGGGCATCTATTATAGCAATATTTTCCTCACCCTATGCAATCTTGCACAGAAGGCCTTTTTCCATTTCCCTATGCAAACTCATCATCCTTGTTTGTAAATTCCAGAGCTATAAACACATATGTTTCCACATGTATGCACCTTGCCTACTATACAGTATGTGTATACATAGGCTGCTCCATTACAGCCTGTGCACATTGGGATTTGTGCCCAAAAATGAAAATTAATGTCGGGTTTCCATGTCACAATAGGAGATCTATGATCCTTGGCCTTGGCCTTCCATATACTGGAAATGTTCTGACTCGGCCCTTCAATTCCATTTGAAGGCTATAAATGGGAAAATTTCGAGCTATAGAAAAGAAGAGAAAGAATTCAACTTTGAGAGAAAAGTTAATCTGGAGAAATTATTTACTTCATATTAAGTCTGCATCCCTTTGTCCTTTAAGTCTGAACACATTTTTCAGCCCCCAAGATCTTCCCTTATTGATTGAGAACCCTATTGTCTCTCTTCTTTGAGCTTGTCTTTGGTGGAGGATTAAAGTGGTGGAGGCCTAGCTGGAAGGAACTTAGTTTCTCAGTTCTGAACCGTGCCGACACGGAAGTATGTAACATTTTCACTTATGTTGATCATATATTAATAGAAATACTCTTTTCCCGTCCAATTGATATCTTGCAAATATTTGAATTATTATTCCATGGGCGTATTTGCCATGTTTATTAATGGATTACGCTATTGAATGTGTTAACATCATTTATCATCACCATATGCTTGTGTTGCTTGGTTGTTGAGGACTAGTTGCAGGTATATTTCTTTAGCTCAAGTGCTCAATGGTGGACTTAATTGAACGTATGGACGAGGTAGGCATTTTATCTTGTCTTGCTAACATATTTGTTTATATATCATACTTGAGAATAGACTTGATTTTTGTAGTCATTTTTATCTATTGTTATTTACCCTAGCCATAGAGAGATTTTCCTCATAACAATATCACTTTTATGCTTACTACAATCCCCCCAAATATCCCATGAACACTATTTCACCCCCTGCTCATTTGGCAAATATTAGATAAATTTTATGGATTGGATTGCATGGATCTTAGGTTAATTTCTGACCCAAACTTTGTTTCATATAAAGAGAATGTAATGTATGGTCTGTTAAGAGCTAGTTGCTAATAATTGTTGCATATAGCATGAGCTTCTTCAGCAGAGACAGTCATGGCAGAAATAATAGGGGCAGAGGTAACTGGAACAGAGGGCCTAGAAGGCCTAGATTCTCAATACATTTCGATGTTGATCCTCGGGAGTTGAACTAACTTTTTCAAGCTGGGTTTTTCAATTGGATTGGGCAAGGGATAGTTCATCCTAGACCAGAGATTCCTCCCTTCCAACCCCAAAATATTCCTAGTATCCATATGTCTCCCCATGTATCTTTGCAACTTGAAGTTCCCGAGAATGATGGATGGTAGAGATTGTTCACCCAGCAGTCTCCCGCCATCATGGTTGGCCAAACTTGTCATTACCTCCTCCTCCACCACCTGTAAACCCAAATGCTCAAATTTCCCTTTCACACTCACCTGTACGGTCCTCCCATGCAAGTAAATGACTCAAAATCGAGGCTCATCGTGTGCATGACAAAGGTAAAGTTGTTGGTGCTCCCTCCTCTCCTTCAAGTGACTCAGCCAAGTCAGTGTCCTCTGGTATACACTTGAGGGATGACTGCTCCCATGTCATTAGTGAGATCAAGCCTCAAGGTTCCACCCACCCTAAGGCTATTTCTAGGAAGTCCAAATGGGACAGCAGTGACAAAGGAAGAATTATCTCTCAAAGTGGCAAATATGGATTTTGATTTATGTGTTATAATTGATTTATTGAGAACAGTGAACTGCATAAAGTTTTTTACAACAAACTATTTTTTTGGATATTGTGGATATTCACATGTTTTGGATATAATTTGAAATATTTTTTATATTTAAATTTCAAATTGTAGAAATAATTATGGGAGCCACAAGGAGGCATGTGATGATTGGTTGTCTAATTATGTTTATTTTTGTTAACAAATAAAAGGGAGTCATAAGGGGTCCCACCTACTTATTTATTATTTAATTAAAGACCCTTAATTATTATTATTATTATTATAACTTCCCCTAAACTAAAGATTAGTTAAGTTTTAGTTAACTTAACTAAATGAGGTAGTTGAACTACTTCAACTAATTTGGAATGCAAAAAATCCAAATGAGAAGGAAGAACAAGGGGAGAATAGAAGGAGAAATAATAATAAGGTATGCTCATGAGTTTTATTGAGATGGTTATGTTTTCATTCATTCTTCAATTCATTAAAGGCTCAATTATCTTTTTTACAGTAGGGTCCTATTATATACAACAAGGTTCAAAGTTGAACCATATCATTCAGATGCTTGTTTTCAGAGGTGTTTATCTATCTTTGATAGTCTATGTAGACTTGTTTGTTTATGAATTGAGTTTCATGACTGATAAAGGATATTGTGCAGAGTCAAGTGGGAAAAAGTCTGTTGCGAGTTGATCCAGATTTTAAAGTTTAGTTTTTACTTTTTTTCAAAGTCCTTTTGTATGGTTTTCATCGGGGATATCTAAGTTTAACCTTGCTCCATGCCCCCACAGGGATTTTTGTAAAGAGTAAGATACTTTTGATTTCTTGGAATGAAATAAAGCGATTTTTATTCTGTCTCATTTGTGTTAATATGTGACTTGGTATTTTTTGCTTTTGATCTCCACATTTACTTTCTGCAATCTGTTATGTTCATAAAATTACATAAAAAAGTTATATTTTGCAACAATCTTTTTATTTAAAAAATCAGCCTAAGCCCTTGTAATTAATACTTGTGGATTGGGAACTACATTTTGAGGCTATAAACATCGGGTAATGTTCTCGTCCATATTTCCTTAGCCAATAAAGATTCGAAAATGCTTGAGTAAGATAAATTCATATATTTTCCTCAACACAACCCTACTCAACTTGTCCACAACTACCATAATGGCATCATTTTGTTTGGTTGATTTAGTTAATCCTATGATAAAATCCATGGAGAGGGTTTTCCATCTCCACTCTAGAATAGGTAAGGATTGCAACAACCCTATTGAGTGCTTGTGTTCCACCTTAACCTGTTGGCATTCCAAAAATTTAGCTAAATAATCAACTATGTCATTTTTCATTCATGGCCAATAAAACAGTTTCTTAGTGGCTATGATCATTTTTTGATAACCAGGATGACCAGTATATGGTGTTTTATGTATTTCATCCATGATTAACCTCTTCAAATCATCACAGTTTGGAATATAAAACCAACCTTTGTATGTTAACAATCCATCATTCGACAGTTGATATCCATCATATTTCAATCCTATGGGTTCTTTTTCTAGATTTGTCTTTACAGTTTTGAAAAATTCATATGTTTCTTATGCACTTTTGACTCTTTCCTTGATGTCTAATTCACAGGTGCTTACAGTTTCCAAGTGAATCACTTTCATGCTTCTACTGATGGCATTAGCCACTCTATTTTCTTTCCCCTTGATGTGTTTGATTTCAAAATCAAATTCACTAATGAGAGCCATCCATCTAGTTTGTCTAGCATTTAGTTTGGGTTGGTCAAACAAATACTTCATTCCACTATGGTCTATCATGAGCAAAAATTTTCTTCCTAGGAGGTAATGCCTCCACATTTTTAAGGCATGCACTATGGCAGCTAGTTCTACATCATGGGCCATATAATGCATGTCCTTCTTATTCAACTTCTCGGATTCATAACAGATTACATGCCCTTCTTGCACGGGGACTCATCTAAGTACCTCTTTGTAGGCATCTCTCCACACAAGGAAATCCTTGTTTGGTTATGCAATATTTAGAATAGGTGCATTAAACAATAAATGTTTCAGCAACTGAAACCTCTCTTCACACTCAGTTGTCCAAAAAAATTGAACTCATTTTTTCTGAAGGGAGGTGATTGGATAACCAATTTTGGAAAACCCCTTTTTGAACCTTTAATAGTACCCTACTAGGCCCATAAGGGATCTGATATCAGTTACATCTTTTGGTGCAGTCCAATCCATAATGAATTTGATCTTGTCAGGATCGACTATCACTCCTTCCTCGGTGATGATATGGCCTAAGTAATGGACTTATTTTTGGAAAAAGTTGCACTTACTAAACTTTGCATAGAGCTTGTGCTCCCTCAGCACTTGAAGCACTAACTTAAGGTGCTCTTCATGATCTTCACTGCTCTTGGAATATATTATTATATCATTCATTAAAAATAACACAAACTTGTCCAAGAACTCGTTGAGTACATTATTCGTCAAGCACATGAACGTGGCTAGTGCATTGGTAAGCCCAAATGGAACCACCACAAATTCATAGTGCCCATACCTTGTCCTAAAGGATTTTTTGTGGATGTATTCATCCTTAATCCATACCTGATGGTATCCAGACCTCAAGTCAATCTTGGAGAAAATTTTAGCACCCCTTAATTGGTCAAATAATTCATCGATTATCAATAAGGAATACTTATTCTTAATTGTCATTTAATTGAGTTGTATATAGTCTATGCACATCCTGAGTGTGCCATCCTTATTTTTCACAACCAAGGTTGGTGCTCCCCAAGGAGACACTCTAGGATGAATCTAACCATTTTTCAACATCTCCTCCAGTTGTAATTTGAGCTCAACTACCTTTGGGGTACTCATCCTGTAAGGTGATCTAGACATTGGCACCACTTCAGGTACAATTTATATTGAGAAATCAATGTCTCTTCTCAGAGGTAAGCCTAGTACCTCTTCTAGAAATACATATTTATACTCTCTCAATATAGGATGGTCTTCGAGGCTCGGTCTATTGTCCTCAACAAAGTTCACTACTTGTATTGCATACAAAGGGAATCCTTTTATACAATATTTCTTCACTTGAAGGGATGATAATTGTCTCACAGAGATAGGATTTTGAATTCCTTGCATGCTCCTTTTCTCCCCTTCCTCATCTTCACACTCTAATGTTTTATTATAACAATCCAACTTGGATTTGTGGGCAGCCAACCAATCCATGCCAATCATCATGTCACAAGATCCTAAGGGGATTATGTTTAGGGTTGCTTGAGTAGACATCCCATTAATCATGAATTGGCATGATGGTATGACCTTTGTTACCTTCCTCTTTGTTCCAGTGGCCAACTGTACCAGCCATGGTTTAGCATGTTTCACTTGATGTAATTTACATTTCTCAATAGTTTGAGGGGAAATGTAACTCAAATTAGAACCAGGATCAATCAAAATAAAAACAATATGGTTGGTAATCATACCTTCCATTTCCACCACTAAAGCTTGGTGGTTTACTTGTCTATTGTCCAAGGCTGCATGAATTTGTGGTATGCTCCTGGCCACATCATTAACCGTGGTAGCCTCCAGAAATTGTAGACTCTCCTATTGTATGGTTGCCTATGTGGGAAGTACCTTAGTAGATGTTCTTCTCCACATCCCCAACATTTCAGTGACTCTCTTTTTATTATCGGTATCTCATGGGGCTAATCAAAAGGTTTTATTTCCATTCTGAGATGAAAATTTATGTTGATTCACACTCTTAGTGGGAAATATCATCTTGGAACTCTTCCCATAATTCTTAAACTTTGAGGGTTTAACTCCCTTCTTCTTGAATCTCAGTTTATATTTCTTCTTCCAGTCCTTGGAATATTATGCCTTGTGGTTGAGTTGTTCATAGCAGTACCTAGCCTTCTGAATAACATCTTTCAAGGTCTTAGGTTGACCAAACTAAATTTTGTTCTGGAAGGATGGAGGTGTTGGTTGTGGAGACTGATTATTTTCCTGATTTATATGCAGGTATGCCTAGAACTCTTCTATCGAGGGTTCGGGGTTCGGGGTCTGTCCCCCGAATGAAGGGGATCTGGGGGGAAATTTCCTTGTAAAATATTGTAATTTCATAGTCAATATGGACCGTTCATTATGGCGTCACAGATATGACGATAAAAGTTGTGTTGGGATTTTTTTTCCTAGAAGGAAAACCTCATTTATTGAGGGGATGGTATTGTGGTTGTGTATGTGAGTAAGTATTGTATTCTAATAGACTAGACTATGTGAGAAATAAGATGAAGTTACAGCGGGTGTGTTTTAAGTTGTATCCCTTCATTTTGCTAGATAATAAAAAGGAAGGACCTGGCAATTTCTATGGTGGACATAGCCCACACTAGGTGAACCACGTATATATGTGTCTCTATTCTATTATGTATCTTTTGTGTTTTATTTCCGCATTTGATTTATTTTATTACTTTGAAATCCTATTTTTTTCTAAGAGGAGGAATCCCACTAAGGAATCGTTGCATCTTTTCATTTTATTCATTTATATAGGAAACATACCTCAACATATCTAGAAACTTGTTGATATATTCATCTATGGTGAGATTTCCCAATTTGAGTTCATATAAATCCTTAGTCTTGTCATCATAGTACCTTTCATGCATATACTTCTTCTTGAAATATTTCTCAAATTTTCCCCAAGACAACTCCTTCTCATAGATTTCCTTTACATTTCTAAGGTCCTCCCACCATATAGAGGCCTTTCCATTCAAGTTAAATATGGATATTCAAGCTTTCAAGTTTTCAGAGTAGTCATGAACTCTAAAGTACTTCTTCAAACCAAGTATCCAAGCTTTTGTTTCTTCCACCTTCTTTATTTCCCCATCAAAAGTGGGTGGCATGGATTTCTTAAATTCTTCAAGGTCACTGCCCTTGGAATGATTCCTCCTCTTTATTTTCCTCTTAGAATTTGAATTGGTCTCACTTATAGACAGTTCCTTGGATCTTTCTACTCCTTCACTGGAGGATTCCGCAGATGAGTATTTGACCTTAGTATGCCTCTTGGAACCGTGTTGGGCCTTCTTGGGAGTTTTTCTTCTTGCATTGCTACTTTCAAGACCATGCCTTTGTATCTTGGGTGGAATTTGGGTTTTCTCATGATGATGTTTTTCCACATTACCAGTGGTTGGCCTCTGTTGCAGCTTCCTTTGTATATCTGACAAGATTTGTAGCAAAACTGCATTTATTTCAGTTTGTTTTTCTTGTTCTTTCATAAGCCTCTCATTATTGGACTTAAATATTTGTAGCTTTTCCATGAGACTTCTTACAGTCTCAACTATATTTGGAGGGGTTTATACCACTCTCCTTTCATCATACTCTTCTTCTATGTTATGGGAGTCTTCTACCATCTCATGATATGTCACCATTATATATGTTGTAGTTTTCATTATTTTCTAGTGATTGTTTAAGTGTTGATAACAAAATTTTATGTTAGTTAATTATCCACGAATTTATGAACAACGCATATAATTTTTAAGGTGAAATCAACTTCATCATTTAGACTAAAAAAACAACATTACAGTTCATATTTAAACATGTAAAAATAGTACAATTTATCATCCCTCTTTTCAGTAACAAAGTTTAAATAATCTCTTATGGATAGGGTATGGTAAGGTAGGGTGCCCTCCCCCTTAAAAGTTCTCTAATAAAGTTTATCCAACTCTTTCATGAGCCCAAGAAAGACAAGTTTTGTTTCCTACTCTGATACCACTTTGTAACACACCCAACCCCCTAAGTCCCTTTTAAGGGAATGGGATAATAAATTTCATTTTTTTCTCAATCATCTCAAACCCTCTTCTCGAGGGCACCATTGTCTTCTGTTCATCAATGTCTTTCCAACGACTATAAGTTTACTCAAAATTGATCTCTGGGTTAAAAGTTACATGGACCTTCTACCCTCAAATCCACCTCAGTGCCATGTGACATCCACATGGCACCCTAGTACGTGTCACTTGACATGTCACTAAAGTAGTGTGGAGGTGATAGATGATGTGGCAGTTGCCACCTGTCCGTTCATTTAACGTCAAATTGATAAGCTAGATTAATGGCTCTGATCTATTCGGAGTCCTTTTATATCGTCGGAGTTACTCCATCGAAGTACATCCACAAGTGGATTTCCGCACACTACGATAAATGGTTGGGATTATCAATGATACCACCTTCATCAAACAGTATTCCCCTTTTAGTGTAGCACGGGTGTTGAGTGTGGTTTCCAAATCACTCTCATGGTTGTGTTGTGCCTTTAAACCCCCCATGAGTGGTAACTTAAATACCACCAAAGGACATGCAGCAGTGATTAAAGGCACAACGCAACCACGAGAGTGGTTTGGAAACCACACTCAACACCTGTGCTACACTAAAAGGGGAATATTGCTTGATGAAGGTGGTAATTCTATAGGTGATAATCAAAACCACTTATCATAGTGTGTGGAAAGCCACTTGTGGATGTACTCTGATGGTATACAAGGACTCTAAATATATCGAAGCCACTAATATATCTTATCGATCTGACGTTAACCGAGTAGTTAGGTGGTAGCTACCACATCATCTATCACATCTGCACTACATTAGTGCCACATCAAGTGACACGTGTACCAAGGTGCCATGTGTCATTGAGGTGGATTTGAGGGTAGAAAGTCCAGTAACTTTGGAGGGTAGTAAATTTTAGTAAACTTATAGTCGTTGGAAATTTTTTGATGAGAAGAAGAAAGATGATTCCCTCAAGAATAGGTTTCGAGATGATTGAGGAAAAGTGAAATTTATTACCCCATTCCCTTAAAAGGTACTTAGAGGTTCAAGTGAGTTACATGAAATATGGACTTCATAAAGATGGTGCAGCAACTATAGCGGCTTTGATATTTTCAAAATCATTTTTCTCAATATATGTCCATTTGAACTAAACATCTTTCTTAATCATTTGTTGATGTGGTTTAGATATTTAGATGAATTATGAAACAAATATTACTTACAAAGTTAATCTTTCCAAAAACATACTGCATTGACTTCTTGTTATGCGGTGGAGGGATTTGTATAACAACTTTTGTTCTTTTCGGGTCTACCAAAATTCCATATTTGGAAATCACATGCCCTAATAGTATACCTTCTGAAACAATGAAAATATTATTCTTGGGATTAAATGAGATCCCATACTTTTTGCATCATTCAAATATTTGTTTCAGATGTCTTGGGTGATCTTCCATTTTCTATGAATAAATCGTGACGTTATCGATATAGACCACTACGCTTTGATCGATTAATCCTTTGAAAGCAATATCCATATCCCTTTGAAATGTAGCATCTGCATTTACTAAACCAAAGGGTATCCTTATGTACGTGTATGTCCCCTATTTAGTTATGCATGTGGTTTTCATTTGGTCTGGTTCTGCCACGAGAACCTGGTTGTATCATGAAAACCCGTCCAATAGAGAGAACATCTCGGAGCAAGAAACAAGTTGAAATATCTATTCCATGGGGGGAACTGGGTAGTTGTCTTTATTGAAAGCTCGATTCAAGTTTCATAAATCTATACATATCCTAATTTCTCCCAACTTCTTACTGACAGACACCATATTTGACACCCAAGTTGAATGATGGACCTTGAAAATTATTTGAGCATCTAACAATTTATTCAATTCCTTCTCGATGAGTGGTTCAAAAGCTTGATGTATATTTTTTAGCTTTTGTTGGAATGGTTTGACACCTTCTTTATTTGGTATCACAAGTTGAATTATTCGGGTGTCATAAGTCTTCATATCATCATAAGTCCATGGAAACACATTGTGGTACTTCTTAAACATCTATGTAAATCTGTACTTCTCCGCCTCTGGACAACAAGTGTGTAGGTTGACATACTTGAGCTATTAAGAGGTCCCTAAGATTGACCAAAAAATGCATCACAGTTGAACTGTTGGTATTTGTATTAGAAGGCCTTCTAAATTTAGTATGTAAATTAAATAGATTCTCAACCATCAACGCATTCTTCGAGATGCAATTTGATTTTACTTTGCTTGCCTTATCACGATAATTTTGAATGTATTTTTAATGGGCTTCATCGTCAATCATAGAATCTTGGAAGACATTTGAGCTGGTGAGGAAAATGATAATTTGAGTGATCCAGGGGATCAAATTTTTCTCAAAATTCAAAGTGCTCGAAATTGCATCAAACCGAACGGGTGTGTAGGCCTCGTCGTCACGAACCCAATGCAACTCGTTCGGGTTCAAACGGACGTTGGATAAGTGAGATATTGCATTCTGTTCAAATCGTCAAACAAGCAAAAAAAAAATGTTGACTGTACAGTCCGTACGGATGTTGACATGGCGTGGTAGGGCTGAGTTGGCGGAGAGTTGGCAGTTATGTGGATGAATCAGCATCCAACACGTGGCATCTTGGTGGTGAATGGATCGGTGACACATGGCCCAAACAAGGGTCGCCACGTGTCACCTGGGCAATGGTTTAAAATTTGTGTAGTCGGCAGGACTCGACCCCGCAACCTCCGGGCAGGGGAAGAGCTTTGGGAAGGGCCACCCAACCGACGCGCCCACAGTTGGTTCTTGTTATATAAACGGTTTTAAAATTATTTGAATTTGTATTGTGTAACGGTTGGGCGCGGTCCGGGCCGGGGCTAAGCCCCAGCCCCCGGTCACATATGGTTTACCACATAACCACCACCGCGAGCATGCGTTTTTCAAATGAATTCGGAGCCCGTGCGCTTACCATAGTTTTAAACCTTGGCCCCTTTTGTATGCATGAGTGGTCATATGGTAAGCCACATGCCCAACGGTTTGGCGGTTAGGGGCTAGGCTCCCTAACCATCCTACAGTTTGTACGATTTTCGGTTATGCACCCAGTGCTAGGTTTTAGCATGGAAATTATCACGTGTGCTACGTTGGACACACAGAGGTACAATTTGGCGATCCAGAGACAGCAAGTTTGAAGAACTTCCAGGAAGCCTATCTTCTTCAATTTTGGCCAAATCAGGTGCCGAAAAATCACAACTAGGGGTTTTTTGACGTTCTGAAGCCATTGAAACCACTTATTTGGAATTTTGAGCATTGTAAAGCACATATTTTAGCACTTTGAGCAAATAATATAAAAGATCGATTGGAAGTTGGACCAAGACATGTAGCCCAAGAGAGGGGTGAACTCCTTTATCATTTGTTGTGTTATGTGTTTATTGTTCATTGTTATTTGTTGCTTATTATCTGCATCTTGAATGTGTAATTTCTATAAAAATTTGTGTTTGAAAAATTGATCCATTTGCATAAGAACACTTGAATTACAACTTGCAAATATTTTCAAGAATACAAGCCTTTATCATTTTCAGATCAAGTTGGTATCAGAGCTTAGGTTTTTCAAGTCTTGATTATTTGCAAGTGTTTTGTTTTCTGATGCTCACAAGGTTGAAACTCACAAGAGGATAAGGTCAACTTGTAGAGCCAAGTTCTCATCCTTCAAGAAGAAAATTTATATCATCACCTCAAGCTTCAAGGAGGCATTCACCAAGTATGGCTCATGAAGAGAGACATGAACATATTCCTATAGAAGATGAAGATCTCAGAAAGGCTTTCATGGAAATGAGAGAAATGATGAAAGTCTTGATGGAAGAAAGGAATACAAGGTTGCAAGGTGAAGGCTCC